>SSNQ01033840.1:45005-62251 GCA_006942095.1 Nothobranchius kuhntae | reverse complement strand
GTCTGCCATCTATAATCCAGTGTTGAGATCCCTTCCCAGATGCATCAACGCCCACGCATATCCTGGGCCATCTGACCTCAGGAATTCACATGATAGGGTGGGGCCAGGTTTCACTATGAGCTCACCCGAAACTCTGGCTTAATAGGACCCACACCCACCCTCACACCTTGGCTCATGTGTTTATGTAGAAGATCATCAAGGGGTCTTTTGTTCCCTCTTCGGGGGGAAACTCCCACTGGGTTTAAATCTGGGACTCTCCACCATTTGACCTTAGAACTGAAGATGCCTCGCGGATGAGAGGTGAAACATCTTCAAGCAATTCAAAGAAGTCCAGACACTTTTTCTTTCAAAGCTCATTAGACTACAATGACCTGGATGGCTGAGAACCTTCATAGACAGTACTTACCAGATAATTTGAGAAGAGAATACTACATAAATGCAAACTTACCTGCAAAGTAGAGAAGAAAAGGTTAGATCATGTGTACTTATCGGCAAATTAGAGCAGAAAATACTAGATAAATGCATACTTACCTGCAAAGTAGAGTAGAAACGACTAGATACATGTGTACTTACTTGCACATTAGAGAAGAAAATACTAGATGCGTACTTACCAATATATTAGAGAAGAAAAACTAGATAGATGCATACTTTTCTGCAAATTAGATAAAAAATACTAGATAAATGTGTACTTACCTTTAAATTAGAGAAGAAAAGACTAGACAAATTTGTACTTACCTGCAAATTAGAGATGAAAATACTAGATAAATGTGTGCTTACCTGCAAATTAGTGAAGAAAATACTAAATACATACCTACTTACCTGCAATTTAGAGATGAAAATACTAGATATATGCATACTTACCTGCAAATTAGTGAAGAAGATATTAAATAAATCCCTACTTACCTGCAATTTAGAGATGAAAATACTAGATAAATGTGTACTTACCTGCAAAGTAGAGAAGAAAATACTAGATAAATGTATAATTACCTGCAAAGTGTAGAAGAAAAGACTAGATGAATGAGTACTTTGAAAATTAGAGAAGAAAATACTAGATAAATGCATACTTACCTGCAAAGTAGAGTTGAAACGACTAGACAAATGTGTACTTACTTGCCCATTAGAGAAGAAAAGACTAGATAAATGCGTACTTACTTGCAAAACAGAGAAGAAAATACTAGATTAATGTGTACTTACATGCAAATTAGAGATGAAAATACTCGATAAATGTGTTCTTACCTGCAAAGTAGAGACAAAATACTAGATAAATGAATACTTATCTGCAAATTAATGAAGAAAATACTAGATAAATACGTACTTACCTGCAATTCAGAGATGATAATACTAGATAGATGCGTACAAACCTGCAAAGTAGAGAAAAAAATACTAGATAAATGCATTCTTACCTGCAAATTAGAGATGAAAAGATTACATAAATAGGTACTTACCTGCAAATTTGATAGAAAAATACTAGATAAATGCGTACTTAACCACATAGTAGAGAAGAAGATAATAGATAAATGCATACTTACTTGCAAATTAGAGAAAATAATTACTAGTTAAATGTGTACTTACCTGTAAATTAGAGAAGAAAATACTAGATAAAAGCGTACTTACCAAGATATTAGAAAATAAAAACTACATAGATGCATACTTTTCTGCAAATTAGATAAAAAAAATACTAGATAAATGTGTACTTACCTGCAAATTATAAAAGAAAATACTAAATAAATGCATACTTACCTGCAAATTAGAGCAGAAAATAGTAGATAAATGCATACTTACCTGCAATTTAGAGCAGAAAATACTAGATAAATGCATACTTACCAAGATATTAGAGAAAAAACTAGATAGATGCATAATTGTCTGCAAATAAAACAAAATACTAGATAAATGTGTACTTACCTGATAATTTGAGAAGAAAACACTACATAAATGTGAACTTACCTGCAAAGTAGAGAGAGGAAAAGGTTAGATAAACGTGTACTTACCTGCAAATTAGAGCAGAAAATACTAGATAAATGCATACTTACCTGCAAAGTTGAGTAGAAACGATTAGATAAATGCATACTTACTTGCACATTAGAGAAGAAAATACTAGATGAATGCGTACTTACCAAGATATTAGAGAAGAAAAATTAGATAGATGCATACTTTTCTGCAAATTAGATAAAGAAATACTAGATAAAAGTATACTTACCTGCAAATTAGAGAAGAAAAGACCAGATAAATGCGGTCTTACCTGCAAATTAGAGAAGAATCTACTAGATAAATGTGTGCTTACCTGCAAAGTAGAGACAAAAGTACTAGATAAATGAATACTTACCTGCAAATTAGTGAAGAAAATACTAGATAAATACGTACTTACCTGCAATTTAGAGAAGTAAATACTAGATAAATGAGTACTTACCTGATAATTTGAGAAGAAAATACTACATAAATGTGAACTCACCTGCAAAGTAGAGTGGAAAAGGTTAGATAAATGTGTACTTACCTCTAAATTAGAGCAGAAAATACTAGATAAATGCATACTTACCTGCAAAGTAGAGTAGAAGCGATTAGATAAATGCGTACTTACCTGCACATTAGAGAAGAAAAGACTAGATAAATGCATACTTACTTGCAACTTACCCACTTTTGCCCCACCCCCCAACACGAGAAACCCCACACCTCCCTCGCTCATCCTCCAGGAACATGAGGTGAGAAGAACATTGAGAGCAGTAAACCCCAGGAAAGCTGCCGGACCAGACGGCATACCAGGGATCGTGGTCAAGGAGTGTGCCAGTGAGCTGGCAGGTATCCTTACCAAGTTGTTTAACCTCTCCCTGTTTCATGCTTCAGTCCCGAGCTGCCTCAAGTCTGCAACAATTATTCCCATCCCCCCAAAAATCACAGTGTCTGGAGCGACTTATCTCCAACCACATCCAAACCTGTCTCCCCACCTCCTTCGACCCCCTTCAGTTTGCCTACCGGGGAAACAGATCAACAGAGGATGCCATCGCCCTGACGCTGCACACAACACTGAGCCACCTAGAGACCAGAGGAAGCAACGTCAGGATGCTCTTCAGTTCAGCTTTCAATACCATCATCCCAGACATTCTTATCTCAAAACTGCTGAGCCTTCAGATCCCTCCCTCCACCTGCCACTGGATTAAAGACTTTCACACAAATCGAACACAGCTTGTTAAACTTGGCTCCCATCTCTCCTCCTCCATCCTGCTCAGTACTGGCTCTCCTCAGGGCTGTGTGCTGAGCCCCCTACTGTACACTCTATACACATCGGACTGTACCGCATCCCACCCATCCACTGCCATCTTCAAATTTGCAGATGACACCACTGTGGTCTGCCTCATCACAGACGGAGACAGTAATCTGTCAAGGTGGTGCTTAGATAATAACCTCACTCTGAATATACAAAAAACAAAAGAGCTTATTCTTGATTTCAGAAGACACAGTCACACACACGCCCCTTTCCTCATAAATGGAGAGCATGTGGACTGTGTCCCCTCCACCAGGTTCCTCGGCACCATCATCTCTGCTGACCTGTCCTGGTCGGCCAACACCAGAGCTCTGGTTAAAAAGGCTCAGCAGCGGCTGCACTTTCTCCGGGTCTGGAGAAGGTTTGGCCTGGATCAGAAACTGCTGCTGGCTTTCTACCACTGCTCAGTGGAGAGCACCTTCACCTACTCCCTGAGTGTGTGGTATGCAGGCTCCACTGGTGAGGACAGGAAGGCTGTTCAGAGGACAATAAACACCGCCCAGAGGATTATTGGCTGCACCCTGCCATCCCTTGAGGCCATCTCCAGAACCCGCTGCCTGAAGAGAACCACTGCTATCAATCGTGACCCCACCCACCCTGCCCACGGCCTGTTTGAACTGTTGCCCTCAGGGCGCCGCTTCAGGTCAAATAAATCACATACCAACAGACTTTCCAACAGCTTCTTCCCTTGGGCCATCAGAACATTCAACACAACAGGAACATTCAAGCCCCCACATCCCATTCAGTAATGTGGACTAATCTGTTTTAAATCATTTTAAATTATTGTTTTAGCAGATCCAAATCACTGGTTGTACTTTCTTCTTGTTGCTAAATATTTTAAAATTGTTTCTAGTCCTTTATATTGTCTTGTGCACTGTTGATGGTGGACCATCTGTAATTTAATTGCCATGAGCAATTACAATAAAGTCTATTCTATTCTATTCTATTCTATTCTATTCTATTCTATTCTATTCTATTCTATTCAAATTAGAGAAAATAATTACTAGGTAAATGTGTACTTACCTGCAAATTAGAGAAGAAAATACTAGATGAATGAGTACTTACATGAAAACTAGAGAAGAAAATGCTAGATAAATGTATACTTACCTGCAAAGTAGAGTAGAAACGACTGGATAAATGCATACTTACTTGCACATTAGAGAAGAAAAGACTAGATAAATGCGTACTTACCTGCTAACCAGAGAAGAAAATACTAGATAAATTTGTACTTACATGCAAATTTGAGATGAAAATACTAGATAAATGTGTGCTTACCTGCAAAGTAGAGACAGAATACTATATAAACGATTACTTACCTGCAAATTAGTGAAGAAAATACTAGATAAATACGTACTTACCTGCAATTTAGAGATGAAAATACTAGACAAATGTGTACTTACCTGCAAAGTAGAGAAGAAAAGACTAGATGAGTGAGTACTTACATGAAAATTAGAGAAGAAAATACTAGATGAATGCGTACTTACCAAGATATTAGAGAAGAAAAACTAGATGGATTCATACTTTTCTGCAAATTAGATTTAAAAAAACTAGATAAATGTGTACTTACCTGCAAATTATAGAAGGAAAGACTAGATAAATGCGTACTTACCTGCAAATTCGAGAAGAAAATACTAGACAAATGTGTACTTACCTGTAAATTAGAGATGAAAATACTAGATAAATGTGTGCTTACCTGCAAAGTAGAGAGAGAATACTATATAAATGAATACTTACCTGCAAATTAGTGAAGAAAATACTAGATAAATACGTACTTACCTGCAATTTAGAGATGAAAATACTAGACAAATGTGTACTTACCTGCAAAGTAGAGAAGAAAAGACTAGATGAGTGAGTACTTACATGAAAATTAGAGAAGAAAATACCAGATAAATGCATACTTACCTGTAAATTAGAGATGAAAATACTAGATAAATGTGTGCTTACCTGCAAAGTAGAGAGAGAATACTATATAAATGAATACTTACCTGCAAATTAGTGAAGAAAATACTAGATAAATACGTACTTACCTGCAATTTAGAGATGAAAATACTAGACAAATGCGTACTTACCTGGAAAGTAGAGAAGAAAAGACTAGATGAATGAGTACTTACATGAAAATTAGAGAAGAAAATACCAGATAAATGCATACTTACCTGCAAAGTAGAGTAGAAACGACTAGATAAATGCGTACTTACTTGCACATTAGAGAAGAAAAGACTAGATAAATACATACTTACCTGCTAACCAGAGAAGACAATACTAGATAAATGTGTACTTACATGCAAATTTGAGATGAAAATACTAGATAAATGTGTGCTTACCTGCAAAGTAGAGAAGAAAACTAGATGAATGAGTACTTACATGAAAACTAGAGAAGAAAATGCTAGATAAATGTATACTTACCTGCAAAGTAAAGTAGAAACTACTGGATAAATGCATACTTACTTGCACATTAGAGAAGAAAAGACTAGATAAATGCGTACTTACCTGCTAACCAGAGAAGAAAATACTAGATAAATTTGTACTTACATGCAAATTTGAGATGAAAATACTAGATAAATGTGTGCTTACCTGCAAAGTAGAGACAGAATACTATATAAACGATTACTTACCTGCAAATTAGTGAAGAAAATACTAGATAAATACGTACTTACCTGCAATTTAGAGATGAAAATACTAGACAAATGCGTACTTACCTGCAAAGTAGACAAGAAAAGACTAGATGAATGAGTACTTACATGAAAATTAGAGAAGAAAATACTAGATAAATGCGTACTTACGAAGATATTAGAGAAGAAAAACTAGATGGATTCATACTTTTCTGCAAATTAGATTTAAAAAAACTAGATAAATGTGTACTTACCTGCAAATTATAGAAGGAAAGACTAGATAAATGCGTACTTACCTGCAAATTCGAGAAGAAAATACTAGACAAATGTGTACTTACCTGTAAATTAGAGATGAAAATACTAGATAAATGTGTGCTTACCTGCAAAGTAGAGAGAGAATACTATATAAATGAATACTTACCTGCAAATTAGTGAAGAAAATACTAGATAAATGTGTGCTTACCAGCAAAGTAGAGAGAGAATACTATATAAATGAATACTTACCTGCAAATTAGTGAAGAAAATACTAGATAAATACGTACTTACCTGCAATTTAGAGATGAAAATACTAGACAAATGCGTACTTACCTGCAAAGTAGAGAAGAAAAGACTAGATGAATGAGTACTTACATGAAAATTAGAGAAGAAAATACTAGATAAATGCATACTTACCTGCAAATTAGAGTAGAAAATACTAGATAAATGCATACTTACCTGCAAATTAGAGATGAAATACTAGACAAATGCGTACTTACCTGCAAAGTAGAGAAGAAAATACTAGATGAATGAGTACTTACATGAAAATTAGAGAAGAAAATACTAGATAAATGCATACTTACCTGCAAAGTAGAGTAGAAACGACTAGATAAATGCATACTTACTTGCACATTAGAGAAGAAAAGACAAGATAAATACATACTTACCTGCTAACCAGAGAAGAAAATACTAGATAAATGTGTACTTACATGCAAATTTGAGATGAAAATACTAGATAAATGTGTGCTTACCTGCAAAGTAGAGACAGAATACTATATAAATGAATACTTACCTGCAAATTAGTGAAGAAAATACTATATAAATACGTACTTACCTGCAATTTAGAGAAGAAAATACTAGACAAATGCGTACTTACCTGCAAATTAGAGAAGAAAATACTAGATAAATGCATACGTACCTGCAAAGTAGAGTAGAAACGACTAGATAAATGTGTACTTACTTGCACATTATAGAAGGAAAGACTAGATAAATGCGTACTTACCTGCTAATTCGAGAAGAAAATACTAGACAAATGTGTACTTACCTGTAAATTAGAGATGAAAATACTAGATAAATGTGTGCTTACCAGCAAAGTAGAGAGAGAATACTATATAAATGAATACTTACCTGCAAATTAGTGAAGAAAATACTAGATAAATACGTACTTACCTGCAATTTAGAGATGAAAATACTAGACAAATGCGTACTTACCTGCAAAGTAGAGAAGAAAAGACTAGATGAATGAGTACTTACATGAAAATTAGAGAAGAAAATACTAGATAAATGCATTCTTACCTGCAAAGTAGAGTAGAAACGACTAGATAAATGCGTACTTACTTGCACATTAAAGAAGAAAAGACTAGATAAATACATACTTACCTGCTAACCAGAGAAGAAAATACTAGATAAATGTGTACTTACATGCAAATTTGAGATGAAAATACTAGATAAATGTGTGCTTACCTGCAAAGTAGAGACAGAATACTATATAAATGAATACTTACCTGCAAATTAGTGAAGAAAATACTATATAAATACGTACTTACCTGCAATTTAGAGATGAAAATACTAGACAAATGCGTACTTACCTGCAAAGTAGAGAAGAAAACTAGATGAATGAGCACTTACATGAAAATTAGAGAAGAAAATACTAGATGAATGCATATTTACCTGCAAAGTAGAGTAGAAACCACTAGATAAATGCGTACTTACTTGCACATTAGAGAAGAAAAGACTAGATAAATACATACTTACCTGCAAATCAGAGAAGAAAATACTAGATAAATGCATACTTACCTGCAAATTAGAGAAGAAAATACTAGATGAATGAGTGCTTACATGAAAACTAGAGAAGAAAATGCTAGATAAATGTATACTTACCTGCAAAGCAGAGTAGAAACGACTGGATAAATGCATACTTACTTGCACATTAGAGAAGAAAAGACTAGATAAATGCGTACTTACCTGCTAACCAGAGAAGAAAATACTAGATAAATGTGTACTTACATGCAAATTTGAGATGAAAAAACTAGATAAATGAATACTTACCTGCAAATTAGAGAGGAAAATATTAGACAAATGTGTACTTACCTGCAAATTAGAGAAGAAAATACTAGATAAATGCATACGTACCTCCAAAGTAGAGTAGAAACGACTAGATAAATGCGTACTTACTTGCACATTAGAGAAGAAAATACTAGATGAATGTGTACTTACCAAGTTATTAGAGAAAAAACTAGATAGATGCATACATTTCTGCAAATTAGATAAAAAATACTAGATAAATGTGCACTTACCTGCAAATTAGAGAAGAAAATACTAGATAAAAGCGTACTTACCAAGATTTTAGAGAAGAAAAACTAGATGGATGCATACTTTTCTGCAAATTAGATTAAAAAAATACTAGATAAATGAGTACTTACATGAAAATTAGAGAAGAAAATACTAGATAAATGCATACTTACCTGCAAAGTAGAGTAGAAACGACTAGTAAAATGTGTACTTAGTTGCACATTAGAGAAGAAAAGGCTAGATAAATGCATACTTACTTGCAAATTACCCACTTTTGAAAACACCCCCCCCCACACACACACACACACACACAATGAGAGAAACCCCACACCTCCCTCGCACATCCTCCAGGAACATGAGGTGAGAAGAACATTGAGAGCAGTAAACCCCAGGAAAGCTGCCGGACAAGACGGCGTACCAGGGATCGTGGTCAAGGAGTGTGCCAGTGAGCTGGCAGGTATCCTCGCCAAGTTGTTTAACCTCTCCCTGTTTCATGCTTCAGTCCCGAGCTGCCTCAAGTCTGCAACAATTATTCCCATCCCCAAAAAATCTTCCATAGACAGCTTAAATGACTGTCGACCGGTTGCCCTCACACCTGTAATCACAAAGTGTCTGGAGCGACTTATCTCCAACCACATCCAAGCCTGTCTCCCCACCTCCTTCAACCCCCTTCAGTTTGCCTACCGGGGAAACAGATCAACAGAGGATGCCATCGCCCTGACGCTGCACACAACACTGAGCCACCTAGAGACCAGAGGAAGCAACGTCAGGATGCTCTTTGTTGACTTCAGTTCAGCTTTCAATACCATCATCCCAGACATTCTTATCTCAAAACTGATGAGCCTTCAGATCCCTCCCTCCACCTGCCACTGGATTAAAGACTTTCTCACAAATCGACCACAGCTTGTTAAACTTGGCTCCCATCTCTCCTCCTCCATCCTGCTCAGTACTGGCTCTCCTCAGGGCTGTGTGCTGAGCCCCCTACTGTACACTCTGTACACATCAGACTGTACCGCATCCCACCCATCCACTGCCATCTTCAAGTTTGTAGATGACACCACTGTGGTCTGCCTCATCACAGACGGAGATGAGGCAGCATACTGGGCAGAGGTCAGTAATCTGTCAAGGTAGTGCTCAGATAACAACCTCACTCTGAATATACAAAAAACAAAAGAGCTTATTCTGGATTTCAGAAGACACAGTCACACACACGCCCCTTTCCTCATAAATTGAGAGCATGTGGACTGTGTCCCCTCCACCAGGTTCCTCGGCACCATCATCTCTGCTGACCTGTCCTGGTCTGCCAACACCAGAGCTCTGGTTAAAAAGGCTCAGCAGCGGCTGCACTTTCTCCGGGTCTTGAGAAGGTGTGGCCTGGATCAGAAACTGCTGCTGGCTTTCTACCACTGCTCAGTGGAGAGCACCTTCACCTACTCCCTGAGTGTGTGGTATGCAGGCTCCACTGGTGAGGACAGGAAGGCTGTTCAGAGGACAATAAACACCGCCCAGAGGATTATTGGCTGCACCCTGCCATCCCTTGAGGCCATCTCCAGAACCCGCTGCCTGAAGAGAACCACTGCTATCCTCCGTGACCCCACCCACCCTGCCCACTGCCTGTTTGAATTGTTGCCTTCAGGGTGCCGCTTCAGGTCAGTTAAATCACATACCACCAGACTTTCCAACAGCTTCTTCCTTTGGGCCATCAGAACATTCAACACAACAGCACCATTCAAGCCCCCACATCCCCATCAGTAATGTGGACTAATCTGTTTTAAATCATTTTAAATTATTGTTTTAGCAGATCCGAATCACTGGTTGTACTTTCTTCTTGTTGCTAAATGTTTTAAAATTGTTTCTAGTCCTTTATATTGTCTTGTGCACTGTTGATGGTGGACCATCTGTAATTTAATTGCCATGAGCAATTAAAATAAAGTCTATTCTATTCTATTTTATTCTATTCAAATTAGAGAAAATAATTACTAGGTAAATGTGTACTTACCTGCAAATTAGAGAAGAAAATACTAGATAAATGCGTACTTACCAAGATATTAGTGAAGAAAAACTAGATGGATGCATACTTTTCTTCAAATTAGATAAAAAAATACTAGATAAATGCGCACTTACCTGCAAATTCGAGAAGAAAATACTAGACAAATGTGTACTTACCTGTAAATTAGAGATGAAAATACTAGATAAATGTGTGCTTACCTGCAAAGTAGAGACAGAATACTATATAAATGAATACTTACCCTTCAAATTAGTGAAGAAAATACTAGACAAATGCGTACTTACCTGCAAAGTAGAGAAGAAAAGACTAGATGAACGAGAACTTACATGAAAATTAGAGAAGAAAATACTATATAAATGCATACATACCAAGATATTAGAGAAGAAAATACTAGACAAATGTGTACTTACCTGTAAGTTAGAGATGAAAGTACTAGATAAATGTGTGCTTACCTGCAAAGTAGAGACAGAATACTATATAAATAAATACCTACCTGCAAATTAGTGAAGAAAATACTAGACAAATATGTACTTACCTACAATTTAGAGATGAAAATACTAGACAAATGCGTACTTACCTGCAAAGTAGAGAAGAAAAGACTAGATAAATGCGTACATACCTGCAAATTCGAGAAGAAAATACTAGACAAATGTGTATTTGTCTGTAAATTAGAGATGAAAATACTAGATAAATGTGTGCTTACCTGCAAAGTAGAGACAGAATACTATATAAATGAATACTTACCTGCAAATTAGTGAAGAAAATACTAGATAAATATGTACTTACCTGCAATTTAGAGATGAAAATACTAGAAAAATGCATACTTACATGCAAAGTAGAGAAGAAGACTAGATGAATGAGTACTTACATGAAAATTAGAGAATAAAATACTAGATAAATGCGTACTTACCAAGATATTAGAGAAGAAAAACTAGATGGATTCATACTTTTCTGCAAATTAGATTTAAAAAAACTAGATAAATGTGTACTTACCTGCAAATTATAGAAGGAAAGACTAGATAAATGAGTACTTACCTGCAAATTCGAGAAGAAAATACTAGACAAATGTGTACTTACCTGTAAATTAGAGATGAAAATACTAGATAAATGTGTGCTTACCTGCAAAGTAGAGACAGAATACTATATAAATGAATACTTACCTGCAAATTAGTGAAGAAAATACTAGATAAATACGTACTTACCTGCAATTTAGAGATGAAAATACTAGACAAATGCGTACTTACCTGCAAAGTAGAGAAGGAAAGACTAGATAAATGCGTACTTACCTGCAAATTCGAGAAGAAAATACTAGACAAATGTGTACTTACCTGTAAATTAGAGATGAAAATACTAGATAAATGTGTGCTTACCTGCAAAGTAGAGACAGAATACTATATAAATGAATACTTACCTGCAAATTAGTGAAGAAAATACTAGATAAATACGTACTTACCTGCAATTTAGAGATGAAAATACTAGACAAATGCGTACTTACCTGCAAAGTAGAGAAGAAAAGACTAGATGAATGAGTACTTACATGAAAATTAGAGAAGAAAATACTAGATAAATGTGTACTTACCTGCAAATTCGAGAAGAAAATACTAGACAAATGTGTACTTACCTGTAAATTAGAGATGAAAATACTAGATAAATGTGTGCTTACCTGCAAAGTAGAGACAGAATACTATATAAATGAATACTTACCTGCAAATTAGTGAAGAAAATACTAGATAAATACGTACTTACCTGCAATTTAGAGATGAAAATACTAGACAAATGCGTACTTACCTGCAAAGTAGAGAAGAAAAGACTAGATGAATGAGTACTTACATGAAAATTAGAGAAGAAAATTCTAGATAAATGCATACTTACCAGCAAAGTAGAGTAGAAACGACTGGATAAATGCATACTTACTTGCACATTAGAGAAGAAAAGACTAGATAAATGCGTACTTACCTGCTAACCAGAGAAGAAAATACTAGATAAATGTGTACTTACATACAAATTTGAGATGAAAATACTAGATAAATGTGTGCTTACTTGCAAAGTAGAAAAGAAAATACTAGATAAATGAATACATACCTGCAAATTTGAGAGGAAAATATTAGATAAATGTGTACTTACCTGCAAATTAGAGCAGAAAATACTAGATGAATGCATACGTACCTTCAAATTAGAGTAGAGACAACTAGATAAATGCGTACTTACTTGCACATTAGAGAAGAAAATACTAGATGAATGTGTACTTACCAAGATATTAGCGAAAAAACTAGATAGATGCATACTTTTCTGCAAATTAGATAAATAATACTAGATAAATGTGTACTTACCTGCAAATTAGAGAAGAAAATACTAGATAAAAGCGTACTTACCAAGATATTAGAGAAGAAAAACTAGATGGATGCATACTTTTCTGCAAATTAGATTAAAAAAATACTAGATAAATGCGTACTTACCTGCAAATTCGAGAAGAAAATACTAGACAAATGTGTACTTACCTGTAAATTAGAGATGAAAATACTAGATAAATATGTGCTTACCTACAAAGTACAGACAGAATACTATATAAATGAATACTTACCTGCAAATTAGTGAAGAAAATACTAGACAAATGCGAACTTACCTGCAAAGTAGAGAAGAAAAGACTAGATGAATGAGTACTTACATGAAAATTAGAGATGAAAATACTAGATAAATGCATACTTACCTGCAAAGTAGAGTAGAAACGACTAGATAAATGCGTACTTACTTGCACATTAGAGAAGAAAAGACTAGATAAATACATACTTAACTCCAAATCATAGAAGAAAATACTAGATAAATGCATACTTACCTGCAAATTAGAGAAGAAAATACTAGATGAATGAGTACTTACATGAAAATTAGAGAAGAAAATTCTTGATAAATGTGTACTTACCTGCAAATTAGAGAAGAAAATACGAGATAAATGCGTACTTACCTGCAAATTAGATACAAAATACTAGATAAATGTGTACTTACCTGCAAATAAGAAAAGAAAATATTAGATAAATATGTGTTTACCTTTAATGTAGAGAAGAAAATCCTAGATAAACGCGTACTTACCTGCAAATCAGAGAAGAAAATACTACATAAATGCGAACTTACCTGCAAAGTAGAGAGGAAACGATTAGATAAATGTGTACTTACCTGCAAATTAGATGAAAATACTAGAGAAATGTGTGCTTACCTGTAAATTATAGAAGAAAATACTAGATAAATGCATACTTACCTACAAAGTAGAGTAGAAACAACTAGATAAATGCGTACTTACTTGCACATTAGAGAAGAAAACACTAGATAAATGCGTACTTACCAAGATATTAGAGAAAAAAACTAGATAGATGCATACTTTTCTGCAAATTAGATTTAAAAAATACTAGATAAATGTGTACTTACCTGCAAATTAGAGAAGAAAAGACTACATAGATGCATACTTACCTGCAAATTAGAGAAGAAAATACTAGACAAATGTGTACTTACCTGCAAATTAGATGAAAATACTAGATAAATGTGTGCTTACCTGCAAAGTAGAGACAAAAATACTAGATAAATGAATACTTACCTGCAAATTAGTGAAGAAAATGCTAGGTAAATACGTACTTACCTGTAATTTAGAGATGAAAATACTAGATAAATGCGTACTTACCTGCAAAGTAGAGAAGAAAATACTAGATTAATGCATACTTTCCTGCAAATTGGAGATGAAAATACTACATAAATGCATACTTGCCAGCAAAGTAGAGAAGAAAAGACTAGATGAATGAGTACTTACATGAAAATCTGAGAAGAAAATACTAGATAAATGCATACTTACCTGCAAAGTAAAGTAGAAACGACTAGATAAATGCGTACTTACTTGCACATTATGGAAGAAAAGACTAGACAAATGTGTACTTACCTGCAAATTAGAGAAGAAAATACTACATAGATGCGTACTTACCTGATAATTTGAGAAGAAAATACTACATAAATGTGAACTTACCTGCAAAGTAGAGAGGAAAAGGTTAGATAAATATGTACTTACCTGCAAATTAGAGCAGAAAATACTAGATAAATGCATAGTTACCTGCAAAATAGAGTAGAAATGACTAGATAAATATGTACTTACTTGCACATTAGAGAAGAAAAGGCTAGTTAAATGCGTACTTACTTTCACATTAGAGAAGAAAATACTAGATAAATTAATACTAACCAAGATATTAGAAAAGAAAAACTAGATAGATGCATACTTACCTGCAAATTAGAGAAGAAAATACTAGACAAATGTGTACTTACCTGCAAATTAAAAAAGAAGATATTAGATAAATGTGTATTTACCTTTAATGTAGAGAAGAAAATCCTAGATAAATGCGTACTTACCTGCAAATCAGAGAAGAAAATACTACATAAATGCGAACTTACCTGCAAAGTAGCGAGGAAACGATTAGATAAATGTGTACTTACCTGCAAATTAGATGAAAATACTAGATAAATGTGTGCTTACCTGCAAATTATAGAAGAAAATACTAGATAAATGCATATGTACCTACAAAGTAGAGTAGAAACAACTAGATAAATGCGTACTTACTTGCACATTAGAGAAGAAAACACTAGATAAATGCATACTTACCAAGATATTAGAGAAAAAAAACTAGATAGATGCATACTTTTCTGCAAATTAGATTTAAAAAATACTAGATAAATGTGTACTTACCTGCAAATTAGAGAAGAAAAGACTACATAGATGCATACTTACCTGCAAATTAGAGAAGAAAAATACTAGACAAATGTGTACTTACCTGCAAATTAGATGAAAATACTAGATAAATGTGTGCTTACCTGCAAAGTAGAGACAAAAATACTAGATAAATGATTACTTACCTGCACATTAGTGAAGAAAATACTAGATAAATACGTACTTACCTGTAATTTAGAGATGAAAATACTAGATAAATGCGTACTTACCTGCAAAGTAGAGAAGAAAATACTAGATAAATGCATACTTTCCTGCAAATTAGAGATGAAAATACTACATAAATGCATACTTGCCTGCAAAGTAGAGAAGAAAAGACTAGATGAATGAGTACTTACTTGCACATTATGGAAGAAAAGACTAGATAAATGTGTACTTACTTGCAAATTAGAGAAGAAAAGACTACATAGATGCGTACTTACCTGATCATTTGAGAAGAAAATACTACATAAATGTGAACTTACCTGCAAAGTAGAGAGGAAAAGGTTAGATAAACATGTACTTACCTGCAAATTACAGCAGAAAATACTAGATAAATGCATACTTACCTGCAAAGTAAAGTGGAAACGACTAGATAAATACGTTCTTACTTGCAAATTAGAGAAAATAATTACTAGGTGAATGTGTACTTACCTGTAAATTAGAGAAGAAAAGACTAGATAAATGCGTACTTACCTGCAAATCAGAGAAGACAATACTAGATAAATGTGTACTTACAGGCAAATTATAGACGAAAATGCTAGATAAATGTGTGCTTACCTGCAAAGTAGAGACAAAATACTAGATAAATGAATACTTATCTGCAAATTAATGAAGAAAATACTAGATAAATGCATTATTACCTGCAACTTAGAGATGAAAAGATTAGATAAATGGGTACTTACCTGCAATTTAGAGCAGAAAATACTAGATAAATGCATACTAACCTGCAAAGTAGAGTAGAAATGACTAGATAAATACGTACTTACTTGCACATTAGAGAAGAAAAGGCTAGTTAAATGCGTACTTACTTGCACATTAGAGAAGACAATACTGGATAAATTAATACTAACCAAGATATTAGAAAAGAAAAACTAGATAGATGCATACTTACCTGCAAATTAGAGAAGAAAATACTAGACAAATGTGTACTTACCTGCAAATTAGATGAAAATACTAGATAAATGTGTGCTTACCTGCAAAGTAGAGATGAAAATACTAGATAAATGAATACTTACCTGCAAATTAGAGAAGAAAATACTAGATAAATGCGTACTTACCTGCAAATTAAAAAAGAAAATATTAGATAAATGTGTATTTACCTTTAGAGAAGAAAATCCTAGATAAATGCGTACTTACCTGCAAATCAGAGAAGAAAATACTACATAAATGCAAACTTACCTGCAAAGTAGAGAGGAAACGATTAGATAAATGTGTACTTACCTGCAAATTATATGAAAATACTAGATAAATGTGTGCTTACCTGCAAATTATAGAAGAAAATACTAGATAAATGCATACTTACCTACAAAGTGGAGTAGAAACAACTAGATAAATGCGTACTTACTTGCACATTAGAGAAGAAAAGACTAGTTAAATTCGTACTTACTTGCACATTAGAGAAGAAAATACTAGATAAATTAATACTAACCAAGATATTAGAAAAGAAAAACTAGATAGATGCATACTTACCTGCAAATTAGAGAAGAAAATACTAGACAAATGTGTACTTACCTGCAAATTAAATGAAAATACTAGATAAATGTGTGCTTACCTGCAAAGTAGAGATGAAAATACTAGATAAATGAATACTAACCTGCAAATTAGAGAAGAAAATACTAGATAAATGCATACTTACCTGCAAATTTTAGATGAAAATACTAGATAAATGCATACTTGCATGCAAAGTAGAGAAGAAAAGACTAGATGAATGAGTACTTACATGAAAATTAGAGATGAAAATACTAGATAAATGCATACTTACCTGCAAAGTAGAGTAGAAATGACTAGATAAATGCGTACTTACTTGCACATTAGAGAAGAAAAGACTAGATAAATGCGTATTTACCTGCAAATCAGAGAAGAAAATACCAC
>SSNQ01033840.1:21148-44975 GCA_006942095.1 Nothobranchius kuhntae | reverse complement strand
GGTATACTTACCTGGAAATGAGAGAAGAGAATACTAGATAAATGCGTACTTACCTGCAAATTTGAGATGAAAATACTAGATAAATGCATACTTGCCTGCAAAGTAGAGAAGAAAAGACTAGATGAATGAGTACTTACATGAAAATTAGAGAAGAAAATACTAGATAAATGCGTACTTACCAAGATATTAGAGAATAAAAACTAGATGGATTCATACTTTTCTGCAAATTAGATAAAAAAAACTAGATAAATGTGTACTTACCTGCAAATTATAGAAGGAAAGACTAGATAAATGTGTACTTACCTGCAAATTCGAGAAGAAAATACTAGACATATGTGTACTTACTTGTAAATTAGAGATGAAAATACTAGATAAATGTGTGCTTACCTGCAGAGACAGAATACTATATAAATGAATACTTACCTGCAAATTAGTGAAGAAAATACTAGATAAATACGTACTCACCTGCAATTTAGAGATGAAAAAACTAGACAAATGCGTACTTACCTGCAAAGTAGAGAAGAAAAGACTAGATGAATGAGTACTTACATGAAAATTAGAGAAGAAAATACTAGATAAAAGCGTACTTACCAATATATTAGAGAAGAAAAACTAGATGGATGCATACTTTTCTGCAAATTAGATAAAAAAACTAGATAAATGTGTACTCACCTGCAAATTATAGAAGAAAAGACTAGATAAATGCGTACTTACCTGCAAATTCGAGAAGAAAATACTAGACAAATGTGTACTTACCTGTAAATTAGAGATGAAAATACTAGATAAATGTGTGCTTACCTGCAAAGTAGAGACAGAATACTATATAAATGAATACTTACCTGCAAATTAGTGAAGAAAATACTAGATAAATACGTACTTACCTGCAATTTAGAGATGAAAATACTAGACAAATGCGTACTTACCTGCAAAGTAGAGATGAAAATACTAGATAAATGTGTGCTTACCTGCAAAGAAGAGACAAAATACTAGATAAATGAATACTTACCTGCAAATTAGAGAAGAAAATACTAGATAAATACGTACTTACCTGCAATTTAGAGATGAAAATACTAGATAAATGCGTACTTACCTGCAAATCAGAGAAGACAATACTAGATAAATGTGTACTTACAGGCAAATTATAGATGAAAATGCTAGATAAATGTGTGCTTACCTGCAAAGTAGAGACAAAATACTAGATAAATGAATACTTATCTGCAAATTAATGAAGAAAATACTAGATAAATGCATTCTTACCTGCAAATTGCAGATGAAAAGATTAGATAAATGGGTACTTACCTGCAATTTAGAGCAGAAAATACTAGATAAATGCATACTAACCTGCAAAGTAGAGTAGAAATGACTAGATAAATACGTACTTACTTGCACATTAGAGAAGAAAAGGCTAGTTAAATGCGTACTTACTTGCACATTAGAGAAGAAAATACTAGATAAATTAATACTAACCAAGATATTAGAAAAGAAAAACTAGATAGATGCATACTTACCTGCAAATTAGAGAAGAAAATACTAGACAAATGTGTACTTACCTGCAAATTAGATGAAAATACTAGATAAATGTGTGCTTACCTGCAAAGTAGAGATGAAAATATTAGATAAATAAATACTTACCTGCAAATTAGAGAAGAAAATACTAGATAAATGCGTACTTACCTGCAAATTAAAAAAGAAAATATTAGATAAATGTGTATTTACCTTTAGAGAAGAAAATCCTAGATAAATGCGTACTTACCTTCAAATCAGAGAAGAAAATACTACATGAATGCGAACTTACCTGCAAAGTAGAGAGGAAATGATTAGATAAATGTGTACTTACCTGCAAATTAGATGAAAATACTAGATAAATGTGTGCTTACCTGCAAATTATAGAAGAAAATACTAGATAAATGCATACTTAGTACAAAGTAGAGTAGAAACAACTAGATAAATGCGTACTTACTTGCACATTAGAGAAGAAAAGGCTAGTTAAATGCGTACTTACTTGCACATTAGAGAAGAAAATACTAGATAAATTAATGCTAACCAAGATATTAGAAAAGAAAAACTAGATAGATGCATACTTACCTGCAAATTAGAGAAGAAAATACTAGACAAATGTGTACTTACCTGCAAATTAGATGAAAATACTAGATAAATGTGTGCTTACCTGCAAAGTAGAGATGAAAATACTAGATAAATGAATACTTACCTGCAAATTAGAGAAGAAAATACTAGATAAATGCATACTTACCTGCAAATTTGAGATGAAAATACTAGATAAATGCATACTTGCCTGCAAAGTAGAGAAGAAAAGACTAGATGAATGAGTACTTACATGAAAATTTGAGATGAAAATACTAGATAAATGCATACTTACCTGCAAAGTAGAGTAGAAACGACTAGATAAATGCGTACTTACTTGCACATTAGAGAAGAAAAGACTAGATAAATGCGTATTTACCTGCAAATCAGAGAAGAAAATACCACACCATACCATACCATCTTTATTTATAAAGCACATTTAAAAATGGCATGGCAGCCGACCAAAGTGCTGTACAGAATAAAAAGTAAAAACACAATATAAAACAATACACGGTCAACAATAAAATGCACAACAAGGCAGATAATTACAGTCAATAAAAAGACACATAATAACATAATAAAAGTCAGGGTTTTAAAAATGCCTGGTCGTAAAAGTGAGCCTTCAGTAGCAGTTTGAACCGGAGTAGGGATGGTGCCAGCCTCACCGAAAGAGGAAGTGCATTCCATAGTGTCGGAGCAGCATAGACAAAAGCACGCTGCCCCCACGTTTTGTATTTCATTAATGGAACTCGAAGCAGCAGGCAATCAGCAGACCTCAACGCCCAGTTTGGCACATATCTAGTGACAAGATCCGACAGGTAATCCGGTGCCAGACCGTTCAGGGCCTTAAAAACAAAAATCAGGATTTTAAACTTGACCCTAAAGTTTACGGGTAGCCAGTGGAGCTGCGCCAGTACAGGTGTGATATGTTCTCTCCTAGGAGTGTTTGTTAAAAACCTGGCTGCCGCGTTCTGTACGACTTGAAGCCTGTTAAGAGCGGAGGCAGGTAAGCCAATTAAAATGGAATTTGCATAATCCAGTCGAGAGATGATAAAAGCATGGATTACGGATTCCAGGTGTGCTCGTTTCAGGATCGGTTTTAAGTGGACTAGTCTGCGCAGCTGACAAAAACACAATCTGACCACTGCGTTAATCTGAGGGCCCATGAAAAACTGTGTATCAAATTTCACCCCAAGGTTGGTAACACACTGCTTGAGGTCAAAAGGGAGAGTGGCCAAATCAGAAGATACTTGTGTTGTTTGATTAGGGGTCATCAGGAGTGCCTCAGACTTAGAATCATTTAGCTTAAGGAAATTATTGGCAAGCCAAACCCTCACTTCAGCCAAACATTGGTCCAGAAGAGAGATGGAGTCTGGTTTTTTCAAAGCCAGGTAGACCTGGCAATCATCTGCATAAATATGATAGCCCAGGCCATATTTCCTCAGGATGAAACCCAGGGGAAGGATGTAAATTGAAAACAGGAGAGTCCCAAGCACAGATCCCTGCGGGACTCCCCATGGAAGTGGGAGGAATGCAGAGGAACAATTACCCAACTGGACCTTGAAAATTCTGACAGATATGAGCAGAACCACTGAAGTGAGGTACCCCTTAGCCCTACCCATGACTCAAGTCTATCCAGCAAAATATCGTGGTCAACGGAATCAAATGCTGCAGAAAGATCTAATGGTAGGAGCAAAACAGGCGACCCAGAGTCAGAAGCCACCAGGATGTCATTGGTCACGCGAAGAAGGGCTGATTCGGTACTGTGAAGTGGCCTAAACCCAGACTGGAACACGTCATCCAGAGAAAAGCTATTCATGTGTGCTGTAATCTATGAATAGACAATCTTTTCAAGGACCTTAGACAAAAACGGTAATTTGGAGATTGGCCGAATGTTTGCAAGGTTTGAGCCGTCTAAACCAGGTTTTTTTAAAATTGGGTGCACAACCGCCTTTTTAAAAGAACTTGGAAACACCCCAGTAGCCAAACTAGAGTTAAAAATGTCTAGAATTGTGGGGCCCAAAATAGGGATGATCTCACCCACCATCTTCGGGGGGAAAGGGTCCTCAGGAGAACCTGCTGGTTTCATATTTCCAATCAGATCTGACAATTCACTAAGAGATATGGAAGTAAAATCACAGAATGAGGGAGGTGCTGGTGGTACATCAGGACAGCCAGATCCTGGTTGCACAAGACTATCCCTAATGTCCCGGACTTTGTTAAGAAAGAAGGTCTGTAGCTCAGCACACAATGACACAGAGGGATCAACACTACCAGGTTCAGTTATTGACAAGATGGAGTTGACAGTGCTATGAAGTTTATGCTGATCACCCTGATGCTGAGAGATTATGCATGCAAAGTATTTGTTCCTGGCAGATCTAACACTTCTCTGATACAGGTCAAGGGCATCCATCAGAAGCTGATGTGAGATTAGTAGCTTGTCCTTTTTCCACCTTCTTTCCAGCGCCCTACAGCGCCGCCTGAGGCTGCGTGTTTCATTTTTCAGCCAAGGATCAGAGGTGGTTTTCTTCCGTTTAAGTTTAAGGGGACCGACTGAGTCCAGGGCAACAGAACAAGTCAAATTAAAAGAATTTAAAAGCCCATCCACATCCGTGGTGATCCCAGATGAGGAAGGATTGGAAAATTCAACCTCCAGGATGGACAGTAGTGAGGCAGTTGTGGAGGGAGAGATGTGCCGTGAGTAGCGAGGAGCTTGCCTTCTCACCACAGGCAACATGGCAGAGATGTTAAAAACAACTGAAAAATGATCTGAAAAACTGACAGGATTAACAACCAAGTCCTGCACCTTCAGTCCAAATGATAAAACTAAATCCAGTGTGTGGGAGTGCTCATGAGTAGGAACATTGACCAGTTGCTGGAGGCCAAATGAACCCAGAACATCTGAGAAATCTCTCACCAGAGGATTCGACGGACAACAAACGTGAATATTAAAATCACCAAGGATAATACCTTGGTCATACCTGGGGAGATGAAATTAGATAATGAAAAGATTAGATAAATGGGTACTTACCTGCAATTTAGAGCAGAAAATACTAGATAAATGCATACTTACCTGCAAAGTAGAGTAGAAACGACTAGATAAATACGTACTTACTTGCACATTAGAGAAGAAAAGGCTAGTTAAATGCGTACTTACTTGCACATTAGATAAAAAATACTAGATAAATGTGTACTTACCTGCAAATTAGAGAAGAAAAGACTACATAGATGCATACTTACCTGCAAATTTGAGAAGAAAATACTAGACAAATGTGTACTTACCTGCAAATTAGAGATGAAAATACTAGATAAATGTGTGCTTACCTTCAAAGTAGAGACAAAAATACTAGATAAATGAATACTTACCTGCAAATTAGTGAAGAAAATACTAGACAAATACGTACTTACCTGCAATTTAGAGATGAAAATTCTAGATAAATGCGTACTTACCTCTAAAGTATAGATGAAAATACTAGATAAATGCATACTTACCTGCAAAGTAGAGAAGAAAAGACTAGATGAATGAGTACTTACATGAAAATTAGAGAAGAAAATACTAAACAACATAGTGGTCATTAATAAGTAATTGTTTTACTGGACTAAATCTGGGGCAGCTGAGTTTGAGTCCATCTCCTGTAGTCCTGAAAGAAGTGATGTTGGTATAAAACTCACCCCAGTAGCTCAGAGGACACACACGTGTGATCTATAAATTAATTTGACTAAAACGCCAATTAGTTCCTTGTAAAACTAAAAACTAAAATCTTTGTCGACTAAAACCTTTCTGAGTTTTTGTCGACTAAAACTAAAATGTATTTCAGATTAAGACTACAACTAAGATGGCTGCCAAAAACAACACTGCTCTGAACTTGTGTACTCGCGTCCGTGTGAGACGCCATCAACGTAGAACTGTTCCAATCCTAGAACGTAACTGGCATCCAGTTCCTGGATGTGTTCTTGCGTCGCCTTTTTTTTGTTGTTGTTTTTAACAAATCTTTATTTGCAATGAGAACGTTACAATAGTTACAAACAATACCAAAAAGAACATGCATACAACAACACAGTATCAGGGGTTCCTAACACAAACAGCCAGCTGAGATAAGATTTACATAAGCCAAAAAGAGGAGCATATATTCACTGTTTGATTGCTTTTGCGTTGTGGGAATGTTGAATGGATAATAGATACAGTTTCATTTCACAGAGAAACTGCTGAAAACAAGGTTTTGCATTAGAAAATGTTGTCTTGTGAATATGAAATTTAGCCAACAATATTCATAAATTGGTTATCTAAAATTGGTCTGATTTATTCATCGGGTGGTCATAGAAACCAAATATCAAATTTTCCAAAGAAAGCTAAAAGTCTTCAATAAAATATGTTATTACAAAAATATTAAACCCTTGCCAGAACTTACTAGAGAACGGACAAGACCAGAAAATATGTAGAGCATCTTCGACTTGGAGGCTACAAAAGAACATCTCACATCAATATCCTTTTTGTATCTCTTCAGAAAAGATTTTGTAGGATAGAAACGATGGATAATCTTGAAAGAAACCTCTTTTACTTTGTTTGTCAATAGAAACTTAGATGGTAGAGTCCAAATCTTTTCCCAGTTCGGGTCATAAAACAAGTTGTTCCAGTATACAATAGCATCAGGAGTATGAGTCTTATCCTTTAGAAACAGAGGCCTTATATCACCATTGTTATTTTTCTTCATCCTCGAAAAACAGATCCTGTCCACAGAAGTGACAGCTGGCTCCAGTGGCAGTGGGGCCGAGTCCCTGACCACTGAGCCTTTGAGGAGCATTAAAACTCCAGCAGGGATAACATCAAAAACCATGGCGTATTCCTTTGGTGGAACAGTTAAACCATATAAATTTAGGAAGTCAGTGTAAGAGAGTAAATTACTTTCCGAGTCAAGTATCTGTGTAACAAGATAAATACCACGATCAAACCAATTTCGTAAGAATAAAGACTTGTGTTCATATAATACATCTCTGTTGTTCCAAATACAACACCTGTGTGGGGAGAAGTTATGTTTGTAAAGTAGGGACCAGGACAGAAGCATTTGTTCATGGAAATTCGACAGTTTGAGAGGAATTTCATCAATATTAACGTTACATAACAAATTTAAGACCACCAAGTTTAGAAAATATAAAATTAGGTATAAAATTCCAAATCGATTTTGGATTATTGAAAAATTGTTTGATCCAGTTTATTTTGAATACTTGTACATTATTCAGTGTCGAGAAGTCTAAAAAGTTCACATCACCTTTCGAGAAGGAGTTAGAAAGAACTGATTTCTTAATGATTTCTATTCTTCCATACAAAACTGCAGAGGAGTTTATCAGCAGCTGTTAAGGATTCGTTATTTACTTCTAAAGATTGAGCTGCCTAGATTAAACGAGATAACCCCTCCGCTTTAGTTAGCAGAACTCTTCCTTTGATAGACAAGTCCCGCTGGAGCCAAGCATTAAATCTATTTTGTGTTTTGTGTAGTACTGTAGTGAAATTAAGAGAGCGTCTTAAGGACTGATTTTTATTAATAACAATACCAAGATAGGTGATGAGTCTTTTACTGGAATACCAGCGATGGAAAGAACAGTCTTTAAGAGCAAAAAGTTCACACTTCTTAATATTTAAATGAAGACCTGAAGCATTAGAAAAAGTTTTGATAAAGTTGACAGCTATTGTTACCTGAGAGGAATCTTTTTAAAAAAAAAGAGAGTAGTATCGTCCACCAACTGACTGATAACAATGTCCGTATCTGCAAATGTTATACCTGCTAGAGGACTACATTTGATATAACCACAGAGAAGTTGCGCACAGATCAAAAATAAATATGGAGAAATAGGGCAGTCTTGCCTGATACCCCGTTTTAAATCTGTTCTAAGAGATGTACCTGTATGCAGTGTAATTGAGCAGTTAGCATTGTTATATAAGGTTTTAACAGNGATCTCCACCACACGAGGCTCTTCAACGAATCATGTTCAACAGACGCTGGTTGAAGGATGTCACCAATCTGACCTTTAGGTATATTAATAACATTTTCATAAGCAAAAAAGCTAAAGTGTCAATATCAAAGCTGACAATTTACATATAGAAATGACAATTGTGGGTGAAAAGGCAATCAAAAGTGTGATTCCTAATAATCTATAAAGTTGTAGCTTTTGTTTTTTTACAGGTCAACTTCAGAACTGGAGAATTTCCAGAATTGCATTCTCATGTAATCTATGTATGATCTAATGCTGCTGTTCTCCTCGCTCCATAAAGGCCCCAGCTACGTGAAGCATCAAAAGACAGGAATGACTTCTTTCATGCACACAGATTTATTAGAAATTAAGAAAAAATACTATGTACAAATGCAAATAACAGAACTTTTTTGTACATAAATAAAAATAAATATATTGCACAAACTGTTTATTTTTGGGTGAAAATGCTGTCTTCAGCTAAAGTTATTTTGAGGTATTGTGCTGTTTTGGAACTACTGTAGTTGTAGATAAACGGTTTGGATTTTTGGGTTAGGGTGCTCTCAGTCAGGAAGATGGTGTCCTGCCGTCTCTTGCCGAAACTCCAGGATATCCAGCATCACCCCTCTCTCCTCCTGGCTCAGGTGTTGTAAAGCTGTCTAGAAATTAAAGAGCATATGTTTACATGACTAGATTCATATCTCCAGTGAGTGATGTTTTCGTTTTTGGCATCTCTATTATTTTATTTTATTTTTTTACACAAATGGCTACAACCAACCTGCATCTCAGCTATACTGGTGCTCTCAGCTGTGCAAGCCGGTCTCGGTCCTCTTCTCTGAAAGCTGATGTTTGCTGCCTGCCCCGGCGCCCTGGTCCTGTTGAAGGAGCTCTGGACCTCAACCTGCTGTCCTCACCCCTTGAGCGTGTCCTTCCCCGACCCTCGGAGCAACCTTTTCCTCTCCCCTTTCCTTTAGCCCCTGGTCTCAGACTTTCCCACGACACATCAAAGTCTGTGGCAGGCTCGGGCACACTCCATCTGAACTGTCTTCCATCACTGCTTCCAATATGAATTCCTGAAAATCAATGACAGTAATGATAAAAATGACTGTATTACCCTGTAGGTCTTGTTGATATTATGATTTTATTTTGATGCATTTTTGAACTAAACATTGATATTTATGTTCTTATTTACATTGTTGTGATGCCTGTCCTGTAATGAAATTGGTTTCACAAATGATGTCAGTGACTTGAAATTGGATGTTCTTACATGATGTATAAACAATAACATTAGCTTGTTAGTAAGCTTAGTGCTAAATAATAACTGTAATTTGTCTAAAAACATCAGAAATCACCTGCAGCCACAAAGCCTTATGCTAATAAAGTAGCATCATGTTACTGTCTTGCTCGCCTGTCACAAAACTGGCTTATGAATATTTCATAGGAAGGAGCACTTGCTTTACATCACGAGTGTCATGGCTAAATTAAAAAGCTAATGTCATGGAATTTTACAAATATTAGACTAAAGTAACAATGTTACTTACTTCATCGCTCGACACGGTGCCTTGTTCGAGCCGCTCTCTGGCCGTACATCACTGTAACTTTTTTTTTTCTAGTGAAGAGTTTGTGCGCGCTCTCGTGCCGGGCTGCAGTTACTCACAGCGCCGAGTGCGTCGCTAATGAGTTTCGTTTCTTCATCCTGCCCCATGCTCCTTTAAGGACTGATTTTTATTAATAACAATACCAAGATAGGTGATGAGTCTTTTACTGGAATACCAGCGATGGAAAGAACAGTCTTTAAGAGCAAAAAGTTCACACTTCTTAATATTTAAATGAAGACCTGAAGCATTAGAAAAAGTTTTGATAAAGTTGACAGCTATTGTTACCTGAGAGGAATCTTTAAAAAAAAAAAAGAGAGTAGTATCGTCCACCAACTGACTGATAACAATGTCCGTATCTGCAAATGTTATACCTGCTAGAGGACTACATTTGATATAACCACAGAGAAGTTGCGCACAGATCAAAAATAAATATGGAGAAATAGGGCAGTCTTGCCTGATACCCCGTTTTAAATCTGTTCTAAGAGATGTACCTGTATGCAGTGTAATTGAGCAGTTAGCATTGTTATATAAGGTTTTAACAGCTTTGGTCAAGAAAGGGCCAAAGCCACATTTTTATGTTCTTGCGCCGCCTTCTGTATCGAGGATGCAACGCTGTCTTCTGTGTATTTGGGTCTGCAAGCTACAGCAAGGCATCCCATAATGCACTGCAGCGTAAACCAGTTAATTCCAAATGCAAAACAACAGAGGAGAAAGCTAACAATAGTGTCATGAGCTTAACTGGCGGACCCGTAAGAAACACCCAACACAGAATGACACGTTTAAAGAGTTTTATTAAAAAGGAGAAAAGGTGATGATGGGAGGAGGCAGAGACTAGGTCAGGAGACAGGGGGTCATGACCAGGAGATCCGAGGCGAGGAATGTCCGATAGGGGAGATCCAATAACAAGGTGGGGGACGGAACAGGGTCGGAGCCAGAGGATCAGAGGGGCAGAGGTGCAGACAGGGAAATCCAAAAGCAAGGTCGAGAGTGGAGCAGTATCGTTACCAGAGGAGCAGAGATGAAGAATGCCAATCAGGAGGATCCAAGAACGAGGTCGGGAACGAAGCAGAATATAACCAGGAGGGCACGGCGAGGAGGAAGGTCAGGAGACAAGGCAGGGTTCAGGATCCGTGATGACAAGGTGGGTAACGAGGCTGGAGTATTTACTTGCTGGGGCACTCAATAATCTGGCAGGGAACTGGTGGCTGGCTGGTGAATATATAGCAGAGGGAGCAGGTGTGTAATGAGCTGATGACAGGAACAGGTGTGATAAATGGAGTTGATGAGGTGCAGGCTGAGGTTGCTGTGGCAACAGGTCATGGCAGGAACAGGATCATGACAAATAGTAATGTTTTTATATCAGAACGTTTAGTGTGAGTCTTCTCCTCAGCCTTCTTTCGTTTCTGCAGGAGCAGTTCATCACTAAATCAAATCAGCTCACAATCTAAAACATGCAGGAAACATGTTGGACGTTCTATTTGAAACTTCAGCAGGTAAAAATTTTCTTTGTTTAATCTGAGGCTCCGCCATGATGAACATGTCACAATAAATGCTGACCAGGTAGAGATCGTCGGTGCTGTGGTGTTATGGACTGCCGTAAAACGTGACTTTGTGAAACTTCAGGTTGGCGGTCCGGAGAAGCTGAAGCTGCAAACGGGGTATCCTGCTCACAAGGGGGAGCTGAAAGATTTTCATTTACCCCGTAAAGGGTCATGTTAGCACATACTGGCTGAACAACTCAAAGTCATGACATACCACACTTCCAATGGCCGAGCCGGTCGTTTTGATGTATAATTTGTGAGTAGTGTGCAAAACCTCCACTAGCAGCAACCAGAATGTTGAAAAGCAACTCTGTTCTTCCCTGTTTCTGTCTCTAAGCACCACGGTCTTCTCCACAGGCAGACATGGGCATCACCTACTCAGAATTATCAACGATTGGACGACTGAGGAAGATCTCCAAGTGTGGCCCGTTCAGTATGTTCTGTAAGCTGATTCACATGTGGAAGGATATTCTCTCACCAACAGAGGTGCATCATCTGATCTGCACATCCACTTGTAGTCTGACTACATTCCTCTATCTGTTTTAAATGCACATGATAAAAGGAAATGAGCATCGCCCACAGAGAGCAAGTCCCAAGAGGATCAATAAAGTATCCATTTATTTTTTTAAATGAGGAACATTTCAAACCAGTGTGTAGAAAAAATGGCTCTACCTGTACTTGGAACTGACACTTTTTAGCTAATCATTCTAACCATAACCACTATGGTTAGCTGATGGGGGCTGATGGTTTGGGCTGGTTCTTTATCTACAGGATGCATTGGGTCCACCACAACCACCTTAGGCAGATCACTGAAGCCCCTGTTGTAAGCTCTAGTCTTCAGCTGAGTGTTGTAGTAGGATCTAAAGGGAGCTCTGTGTTCATTCATAGAACTTCAAAGAGCTGAAGCCGCAGAATCCTCTAAGACCATGCACCTCAGCACTGGTAGAACAAATCAGAGCCGGGCGGGGGGCGGAGCAAATTACCAGGCCCTTTAAGCCCAAATTATAAAGGTCATGAAAATGTAATTAACCTTGCGTTTCGAGTAGTGTTAGTGGCTGAGGAGAAAGATGTCTTCCTTGAACCCCAGTACTTACAATCGTGGCACCATCCTCTCATCCACAAACCAACCAGGCCAATAAAATCTATCTTTTACTTTCGCCCACAGCTTCTGGACCCCCAAATGACCTGCTGTCACTGAGTCATGTAGCTGTTCCAAACCCTTTGGTATAAGGGACTTTGGGAGAATCACTTGAACCTGCTGTGCCCATGGCCGGATTCTCATTGCAGGGGCCCCACCGACCCCCACCCCAAGCCCCCGCCTTCCCCCACGTCACTGCCACCCTGTAGCACTTTTTAGACATTTCATAACATTGTCAGTATTTAAATTGCGCATTTTTCCAATATTTGGGGGATATGTCCCACTTGTCCTCCTGGTCCCTATGCAGTTACTTATAAAACCAAGCACACCATTGTTTTTCTTGTGATATTCCCAATAAGTTAGATGCATCACATGACCCTCTTCCTATTGAAAAAACAAAAGTTGGATCCAAGATGGCCGACTACAAAATGGCCACCATGGTCACCATCCATCTTGAAAAGTTTGCCCCCTCATATATCCCTTACCTCACATTAGAGCATTTTTTTGTGCTGACACGTGTATTTTTGTGAATAACTTTGGCTACGTTAATGCAATTTATCTAATTTTTATGGAGGATGTGTATTTTGGAAGGAATTACAAAAAAAGTTTGAAAAAATATTCAACCTACTTTATTAAAATGTGGAAATCATTTTGTACAGTTAAGCACATTGAAGCATTTTTTGTTCCATTGACTTTCATGTAAATCATATTTTTTTAATTAGCATAAATATTGGCATAATTGTAAAAAATTATGAGTGTGCCCATGTTTACAGTCTCATCACAAATGTAAGAAGCAGTGTTTACCATTTTTCACTACATGGCGTACTTTCTCCATATATAGCAGGGCAATGGCTGGCCTAGCATTTAAACTGAATGATTTAGCTGTATTTCTTTACCTCTGACTGCCCATTATAATACATATTTTGCAAAAAAAAAATGGTTTGTGTGTTATTTAGAGATGCCATACAATAGTTTGCATGTGTGTGTTCTGAATTTTTGGTAATTGTGCTTTTTCAGTGTTCTTTCAAAAAATAAGCCTTGCTGAATGTACAAAATTAGCTTATTCTGCAAAATAGCATTTTGACATCTGTCCCTTTGTGTGTGCTTGTGCAGGCATGCGTGTATGTAGGTATCAAAGCACTTTACAGATCTTCAAAAGACAGATCTGTGATCATTATCTAGAGTGGTAGAGCAGGTGTGGGCCATACGAGTGTGTGTGTGGGTGGGGGGGGGGGGGGGGGGGGGGGGGGGGGGAGGGGCACAGGTTCTCACACTCTGTTGACATGAATATTCATCAAAGGCATGCTATATATCAAAAATCAAAGGATTTTCTGCTAAATTTCAGACACAATTTTATTTTTGCAAATTGTTATTTCAATAAGTATAAAGCATTTGCATGGATGAAAGCGAAGATGAAGGCTGAAAAACTTCAAAGGCATACACTTGTTTTCCATGCTTTCGTTCTTTTTTAAACACAGAAACAGTTTTGTTTACCTGTTGAGCGCCCCGGTTGCTGCTACAAACAGGTACACAAAACTGTTTCTGTGTTTAAAAAAGAACGAAAGCATGGAATTAGAAAGACACAGCAAGAACACACCTAAGATACACTTGTTTTGCTAAACAAATTCCTGCAGAGCCAGTTTTGTTTACATACAGTTAGGGTTAGTTTACACAGGTGCACCAATTGACTAAAAGTACATATATGAGACTCAGATCAGGATTCATTTCTTTAAACCGCAACCATGAGAAGAAGTTTCAACGTGAATGAAGCCCTGGAGGTGTTTCAGCAGCTTGAAGATGAGGGGAAGTCAGTCAGGAGGGACCGCAGCAGAAGCCGACCATAATCATCGATTACAACCGCTGCAAAGGGGCAGTTGACAACCTGGACAAGGTAATTTATTTATTTTGTTTTATTATAATTCGCCAACCTAATTGCATATGTAATTTATTTATTCATTTATTTTTATTCCAGCTCATTGCAACATACAGCTGCCGTCGCAAGACCAGACGTTGGCCCATGTCGCTCTTCCGCAACATGTTAGATGTGAGCGCCTACAATGCCCTGGTCCTGTGGCTGTCTGGAACCAGCAGAAGAGGAGCATCTGCCGAAGGCTGTTCTTGCAGGAGCTTGGGAGCTCCATGGTGAGACCAGCCCAGGCGAGGCGCACTCGCTTGCCGCGGTCCAGCAGCGCTGCAGCTTTGTTGCAGGTGCAGCAGCAAGCGGAGCCAGCTCCAGCCCAGGAGCAGACAATAAAGAAAAAATGCCAGCTTTGCAGAGGGAAGAGGAGCGTGCATGCACGCTTTTGCAAAACATGTGGACAGGCTGTGTGCAAGGAGCACTCAACAGTTGTGTGCTCAACCTGCAGTTGTTAGCTCACGCCCCTCTGTTTCTCTCTCTCTCTTTCTCTCTCAAACACACACACACACACACACACACACACACACACACACACACACACACACACTTTTTCTTTGTTCATGTGCTTTAATAAAGTGTTCAACTGGTTATCTTTGTAAGTGCATTTTTTTGTGCTCAAATGACTTTAACGTTAGAAAATTTAAACGTTGGGTAAGGGACATACTAATGTGCCACAAACAGGATGTTAATATCACCAACCACTCCCATTTTATTAAGGTGTATCCATATAAATGGCCCACCCTGTAGTTTTATGTGCAAATACATCTAATAACACTCATCAAAAATTGCTGATTTATAGACAAAAATCCTCCTCTTTGCACAGGAAGACTTCAGTAACTTAAGTGTCATAAAGCTGTTGCTGCATTTTAGTTCCATCAGTAAGTCCTTCGCTATGGACATGGAGGCCAAAGCTGAGAATCGTAGACAAACTAGCTAGCGACAGGAATGAGTGGCCTCTCGTAATAAGGATCAGCTTCTCTGGAAATGTCCATCTTGAAAATGGAACTGAAATAATCCTTGAGGCCAAGTCAGTTTCTTCTTCGCCATTAACCATCCACCTAGTTTGCCACTGTTGACAAGTGATGATGTTGGTGGACAGCTGGTGAGGAATTGTACCCATAATGACTGCATTTCCATCAGTAACAGGTATGAATGCTTTGATCCAATCACGTGATCTAGGGCTGCACGATATTAGGAAAACCTGTGATATGTGATAACAGTGATTAATATTGCGATGATGATATTACTTGAAATAAATAAAAACTTAACTCAGGAACAAAAATAATCAAACATAAAAAAGGACAAAAAATTGTAAACATGAGAAAAGCAAAAGATGTGAGGAAAGGGAAAAACAAAATGAACAAGAAAAGGCAATCAGTGGATCCTGGGAAAAGCAGAATCAGCAGAAAGAGCAGAACAAAGCTAACTCAGGTGTTTGCTAACCATCAAAATTAAGTGCCGTCCGCCTCGGGGGCGGGCATCTGACCTATGAGAACCCACCCAACTAGCCAAATGAGTGAAGAGCTCTATTTGATTTATTAAAAAACATNATGATTCCGTTTGACAGCATGCATTATGTTTAGCAAACATTTGAGCTGACCATTCATTGCAATATTTATCTTTTCTTCACAATTATGCATATTGTGCATGCTGATATCGCGATAACGATGCATTTATGATATATTGTGCAACCCTAACGTGATTGGAAATCGAGCCAGATCACGGGTTTTTGAAAGGATCGGAATCGGGAGAAATAAATCTGATTTAACCTTTTAAAACACCAACATGACTTTAACAATTAATCCCAAGATAGAGATTTTCAAATTCGGTAAAAATCTCTTAGTTTTAATTTCAGTAACCCTCTACATTAATAATATTTGTTTCTTGTATGAAAACATCACAGTAACGTCACATAATTTACGGCAGGCAAGGAGTCAGACACCAAGTGCCGCTGTTAGCAAGCCTGTTTACTCAGAGCCAACATCTCTCCTCAGGAGAGCTAAAATATCTGCAGCTTGGTGGTGTCTTAAACTGGACAGCAAAGGCAGAGCTACAGGCTGTGTCTCAATTCAGGGTCTGCGTCCTTCGAAGGACCCAGCCTACTCAGCCGACGTGGGCTGGGTCCTCCGTCGGCCGGGTAGACCGGATGTTAACGGCTGTGAATTTGGACAGGCCTAGCCTTCATGAATTCCCGCCTCTCCCTCGGCGATCGTTCCGTCGCCTAGCAACCGTGGAACCGCTGAGCAGAAGGGAGAAGGAACTTTAAACGATGGAGCTCGAAGTTTCATTTAGATCTTTAATCATTTCCTTGACTGTTGGAGAGCTAATTCGGAGAAAATACTTTAGACAAGCTGAGCCTGAGCAAAGATGTGATAATAGTTTTTAATACTTTCTAAGGGTCTTAATTTGACCAAAACCGATTTATCACCTTTTAAGACTTTTCAGACCCAGCGGGATACCCTCTAGTAAACAATTCTCATTTGTAGACCAAAATAAAATTCAAGGGGTTAATGCAGAACTGATTTTATTTAGATATTTCTTTTACATGTACATGTTTAATCTTTATTAACCATTTTTTTCTAGCAAAGTAAAAAGCTGTCAAAGCTCTCCCTTCTCTCCTGTGCTCTCTGCTGCTCTGCCTCCCTCTGCAACCTCATGTCCTCCCTGATCAGCTCCAGAAGCTGGTCATCGCTGGCACCTTCCCCTGGATTAGGGATGGGTACCTTTGACATTTGAATCGATCCGGTACTAATTCCCGGTACCTACGAGTCGATACCGGTACTTAACGGTACCAATTTTCGATACTTTTGAGTGTTTATTATTTTAATTCTCTTTTATAATTAAATATATATTTTTCTCAATATATAACCATATTTGATGAATATCGCGATAAATAACATACAACTGTTTGTATTTTAACATCGTCCTTGTAGTTTTATAAGCTGATAATTAAACTGAAGCAAACATCTTTACTGTGAAATAAATTTACTGTGTATCTTCATTCCTTTTTCCGTCCTTTTTCATTTGATTTTTCCTACTGGAAGTTAGAATTTACGAGGAGAAAGCAAACGCACCATTAGCTGATAACGGTGGCAATGGAAGCTAACATGTCAAGCTAACGTTATCTTAAACAGTTTATTTAGCTGCTGGAGCAGATTAAAACGATGATGCCTCACACTTAGATCGTTGTCACTGGTTTTACCTTCACCCAATCACCCGTCGCATTTAGTAAAGTAAAGCCAAACTTTAGAGCGCGTTCATGTTCTTCTAGTCGGAAAATCGGAGTTCCGAGGAGAAAGCGAACGCACCATTAGCGAAACGGAAGCTAACATATCAAGGTAACGTTATCTTAAACATTTTATTTACCTGCCAGAGCAGATTAAGATGAGGATGTCTCACTTAGATCGTTGTCTGTCGCTGGTTTCATCACCCAGTTACCCATCACATTTAGTGAAGTGGACCCAAGCTTTAGCGTGCGTTTTTTCTGCCATGCTGCTCTGTTTACAACTCGCTCGCAGGGACCGGCGACATAACGCTCTTGCGCATGCGCAACTGTCTTGGCAAGTTCTCGTTATGAAGGACGGGTACCGAAACGAGGCACCGTTTGAAATGACGTGAATCGGTGCTCGGTCGGTTCTATGGAATTCGGTCGGTACCTTAAAAAGTACCGAATTCGGTACCCATCCCTACCCTGGATGCCCATTTTCTCCAGAATAGTCTTAACAAACATGTAAGAAAAGAAACAGGAAGAGAAAAGAGGACAACGGGTTATTCCTTTCATGTTTTCGCAGAAAAAAANATTTAGATCTTTAATCATTTCCTTGACTGTTGGAGAGCTAATTCGGAGAAAATACTTTCGACAAGCTGAGCCTGAGCAAAGATGTGATAATAGTTTTAATACTTTCTAAGGGTCTTAATTTGACCAAAACCGATTTATCACCTTTTAAGACTTTAAGACCCAGCGGGATACCCTCTAGTAAACAATTCTCATTTGTAGACCAAAATAAAATTCAAGAGTTTAATGCAGAACTGATTTTATTTAGATATTTCTTTTATTTGTACATGTTTAATCTTTATTAACCATTTTTTTCTAGCAAAGTAAAAAGCTGTCAAAATTCTCCCTTCTCTCCTGTGCCCTCTGCTGCTCTGCCTCCCTCTGCAGCCTCATGTCCTCCCTGATCAGCTCCAAAAGCTGGTCATCGCTGTCACCTTCCCCTGGATGCCCATTTTCTCCAGAATAGTCTTAACAAACATGTAAGAAAAGAAACAGGAAGAGAAAAGAGGACAACGGGTTATTCCTTTCATGTTTTCGCAGAAAAAAATAAACTCAAACGAGTTTTTAAAATATGAGATGTTATTGTACCTCCATGCCACAGCCGCCGAATACTTTGCTCCAGTGATCATGTGGTCCATCTCCGCCCTAAGCTTAATAAATTCCCTGGTTTTCTCTTCTACCTAAAATACAAACTTCTATTAAAATCAGGGGGAAAACGTAGCGGGAGAAGTACGACACCGAGCGGCCGAACATACGAGCCGAGACCGCAATACAAGCACTTTTACTGTAACATTTCTAACTAAAATAACGTTCATGTATCACCAAAAGTCCTTAACCTAACAGTTTTCAAGTTTATACTGACATTTATATGCACAATCCTCTCCGACAGCTCCCGCTTTACTGTCCGCCGTTTTTCTGCCGGCTGGCCCGCAAGGCATCTTGGGAAATGCTACCCATTGAAGGATACACCGGACCCATCCTTCATTCAGGCGAAAAGAAGGCCGGATTCGTCGACCGCATTTGAAGGAGTCTTCGAATTGGGACAGGCCTAGTCGCGGCGCTGGGACGTAACCGGCCGACGTAGGATGCAGACCCTGAACTGAGACACAGCCACAGACACTTGTAATGTGTGCATACTGGGTATTCAACATGCTGGAAAGGACACAGCTCCATGATTCGCAGCCTTCAAAACAAGCTACTTTCACTGTAGGCTTTTCCCTTCAGGCATCAACAAAGCAAATCACCGGTCTCCATTAATTCCCAGTTTACTTCCAACAGTCACAGTTCACAGTGAAGTCAGACAAAAACACGGAGCCAGTCGACAGAGAAAATTACGCTAATGAACAAAGAGAAGTTGCCAACAGACTGCAAAACATCTGGGTTTCTAATTCTCCAGCACGGAGCTGCGCGCTGAAGCTACAGGTGTTATGCAGACTAAAGTTACCCTGCCTGCCAAAGGCTCCACCTGCCTGCTCCGCCATGTGAGCACGCATTGTTCACAGCTGCATATTGAGGGCGTATACAACTTGAAATAAGAGCAACGCTGCTAATTTTCAATATATTCACAATCTAAGCAAATTTTAATTGGTGTACTTCCTAAATAAATGAAAGTGAAACTTACAGGACAGTTTGGATGTGTGCTCTCCTTATTTTAATGCTTTTTTGAAAAGCATCAGATCGGGACTCGGTATCGGCAGAAACTCTAAATCAAATGAGTCGGAATCGGATCGGGAGCAAAAAACAAACCATGACTGGAACATCCCTAGTAACAGGTCTTTTTCAGTACCTGCTGTGATGGGGTTCCAAGTGTACCGTGCCGAGTTGAAAGTGTGGTACCAGCACCTGTCACTCATTGGCTAGAGCAGTCTTTCCCAACCCTTGTTCTCAGGAACCACTTTCCTGCATGTTTTCCATGTTGCCCTTTCAAACACCAGTGTGTCTTTGCTGCCACACACCTGATTTAAATGAATGAGTGATTAACCGGTATCTACAGGATTTGATGTCCTCCTGAGAAGCCAGTGTAAATCAGGTGTGCTGAAGTAGAGACGTGGAAAACATGTAGGACAGTGGTCCCTGAGGACCAGGATTAGGAGACACTGTGCTAAAGGGTCGAGTTACTGGTTGCTCCCGAGTTTACTGCCTGCTGCCCACAGCTTTTTTCTAGGTTCACTGTCGGACAAAAAGCCAGACACTAAGCAGAATGTTCAACATCACCCTCATTGTTGGGTTGTATTTGGCACAAAAATCACCTCACGCTCACGGGCCTACCCAGTCCCTCAGCCTCTCCAGTAGCAGGTGATGGTCAACAGTGTCAAAGGCTGCAGTCAGGTCCAGCAGGACCAGAACAGAACAGTCCCCTGCATCACTGTGAGTCAGAAGGTCATTAGAGACCCTAAGAAGAACTGTTTCAGTAGAATGAGCTCTATGAAAACCTGACTGGAAACATTCAGAGCGGAAGTTTAGCTGTTTATTGGATCTACAGTAGCCTTGTAGATGCTCTCAGCCTTCACTTATGGTGTGGGACTTAAGCTCATGGTTGTCTCCCCTCAGGTGGCTCAAAAGGTTAAACTCTTCTTCAGACGGTACTCAGCGAATCGCCACAAGATGACCACGATAACTCCGTCCTACCACGCTGAGAGCTACAGTCCTGATGACAACCGTTTTGACCTGCGACCGTTCCTCTATAATACACGCTGGCCCTGGCAGTTTAGGTGCATTGACAACCAGGTAAGAAATGATGGCATCACCTCCTTGCTCAGATAGCTTTTAGTTGACAGAGGCAGTTGACAGAGGCAGCCTGACAACAGGCATGTTGTAATTTGGGTAAAGGGGAAAACAAATATCTTTGTTTATTAGGGATGCAAGTTTCCCAAAATGAGTTTAACTGGTTATTTAAGCCGTTTAGCGGTTAATACTCTGCTCACCCTTATAGAGCCTATGCTCTATGAATAATACAAACGTGTTTCCATCTACTGTTGTAACATAATTCTAACGCAGAACCAAAGTCCCATGCTCGTTACAACGTTCATAACTAAAAACAACGTTAGTGAGATGAGAGCTGAAATGTCCGTAACGGGCCGTCCGGGATCACAGCGCTGCTTATGAGCGCATTGTGGAGGCCACACTTTTAAATATCCACTTTACTTCCCTAACATTAAACTAAATGATTACACCGAAGTTTATTTATCTTATTACTGCTAGACAAACAAGAGGAGGCAGACACCAAGCTGTCACAATGCAGGAGTAACAGTTTTATTTCCACGTTTATCCAGTCTCAGCACTGATGTGGGGGTCATTTCATTATCACCTGAAATTTTCACTTTTCCACTTGAAAAAATGTATAAAATGGCTTTCTAATGATTTCTTACTGGCTTGAAAGTCGATATTTAACATTGGATCATTTTTACTCTTGACTTCTTCAACCAGCCCACATGTACCCCACAAGCATGTCTTGAGTTCTGGCCTTGCTGTCATCACAAAGGCAGGATGTACAGAGCCATATATGGACAGCGTAGAGCAACGCCGCTATAGCCCTCACTGCTCCGTTTTCAGAATAGACGGGCAGAAAAGACGTGGTTTCAACTTTCATTTTGGAACTAGTTCTCTTTGAAATATAGTAATAACAGTTAGCATTTTTTAAATATAAAATTTTTATCAGACTAAGGTCGTGGCAGCTTTCATCAAGCATCCAAATGTTGGCTGGGTTTTAACACAATTTTTGGTGAAAGTTTTCAGTTAAAAATGTGTCAAAGGGATTGCTCAACTAGCAAGACACAAGACTTACACTGGTTTGAATCCAGGCCGGGGTATCAGATTGTCGTTTGGAGAGTTTTTATTTTTACAGTAATGATTTTTTTTAATAGTGACTACGTTTACATGCAGCCAATATCCGGGTTATGATCGGGTTAAGGTCGGTATTCGGGTTTCTGAGTTGATCAGAATAACCCGTTTACAAGCACAAATAGAAAGAGTTACCCCTAACTTGCATAACCCGACGTAAATGCGGATGTTGGGGTAGCGTCAGGACATGATGACTACGTCCAGACGCAATATGCGTCATTTCCGGTTCTTCTCATTCCGGTATTCGTGAAAACAACAACATGTTTCCCAGTTCGGAAGAGATAGCGACCGCGTTTGCGCTTTAGTTTCCCCGTCACACCGAAAGTGTGGTGCTGTGCCGCGACTCGCCATGTTGCTCCCAACTTGTTGTTTACTTCCGGTGTTCTGGCGCATACAAGACGTCTCGCTACTCAAAAGACCAAGATTCCTTACGAACAGAGCATGCGCAGAACACACGCTTTGATGGGGATATCCCGGTATGCGTTTACACGACCAAACATTCGGGTTAGAAAAGGGTTACCCCAGGTGTAGTAACCGGGTTTTTAAAAACCCGGTTATGAGCATATCCGGGTTTCTGGCGGTGTTTACACGGACCTGCGGAACCGGGTTATTGTGAATATTCGGGTTTTAAAAGGGTTACTGGCTGCATGTAAACGCACTCAGTAATAAGATACCCAACAATTTTAACACGTCCAAATTAGACGCGCTGAGAGACATTGAATTCACGAGCAGAAAAGACATCGGTTCAACTTTCGTTTTGGAACTTTTTGTCAGCCATGATGGGCAGAATTGTAGTACGTCAAAGGAAGGTCCCGTCTTTCTCACCTCTGATTATTGTAGTGCTAAGTTCAGTTTCTTTACAAAACTTCCCAAAATAGCTTTTTGTTGGTGGCGGTGGCAGAAGAACAGTCTGTACTTAGCAAGGGAAGACGCCGGTTTGCTGCTAAATCAAATAGTCAATCGTAGTAGAGCCCTTCTAACCAATCAGAGGCGAGAAAGACGGGATCTTCTTTGAACATCCTACGATTCCAAATGACACGTCTGGCACAGCCGACATATCACGTGTGCTCTCAGGGTCAGAAAAGCACTTTTTAATTTATTTTGCCAATACAAATTATGTTTATGGCCCAAAAGACTAACATGGTGTAGATGTCCATGGTAGTAACAGGCGATGACTCCTTTAACTACCAAATGTAAAATGCTCATTTTCCTAACTGCTTCATTTTTGAGTACATTGATTTGATCATGTGAGGAGCTCTTCTTCTGTGGTTTTAATAGTAGTGCCCTCTGCTGGATAAAATATATTACACCCATGCACGGCAGAAGAACTTGATCTCAGCTGGCAGTTAACCAGGCATAACTATTTTACCCGGCATTAACGGCAGTTAGTCGGTTAACTATGTACATCCAGGTTTTGTCTAGCATTTCTACATTTATTTCCACAGTTGGCCCAGATGGCACCAAAAGCCCCAAACCACTGAGAAGCTCCAGTCTTTGGTGCGAAGACGGTCCTGAGACTAGAGATGAAGGTGATTCTGAGCAGGCATCATCCAGCAACAGCTTTCTGACAAATATCTTTATAACTCACTAGAGACATACGAACACCGAGACAGAAGGACACAGAGACAGAAGGACACACAGAGACAGAAGGACACAGAGACATATGAACACAGAGACAGAAGGACACAGACATATGAACACAGAGGCAGAAGGGCACAGAGACATATGAACACAAAGACAGAAGGACACCACATGGCTCCTACAACTCAGAACCATCTTGTATTAAACTGAACGTGTTAACGAATAAATAGTCCAAAATGAAGCCTGGTTCATTGATCTCATCAGACTGTCTTCCTGAAGTTTCTTTCATCATCATCAGGATGAAGCTCAGCGTCACTGTCCAGCAGCAGCAGCAGCAATTTGGGTCTAACCTACCAAAGATGTACAAGGCAGGACTGTCAAATTGTTGTG
>SSNQ01033840.1:0-16248 GCA_006942095.1 Nothobranchius kuhntae | reverse complement strand
CCCCCCCCCCCCCCCCCCCCCCCCCCCCCCTCCGAGGCGCCAGATGGTGGACCAGAATCTACTCGAAGCCATACGGAAGTCTTTCTCCATGGTCTCACCGAACTCCTCCCATGCTTGGGTTTTTGCCTTGGCGACCACCCAAGCCACGTTCCGCTTGGCCTGCCGGTACCTGCCAGCTGCCTCTGAAGTCCCACAGGCCAAAAAGACCTGATAGGACTCTTTCTTCAGCTTGACAGCATCCCTAACCGCTGGTGTCCACTAGCGGGTTCGGGGGTTGCCACCACGACAGGTACAGACAATCCTGCGACCACAGCTCCAGTCGGCCGCCTCAACAATGGAGGCACGGAACAGGGTCATTCAGACTCAATGCCCCCCGCCTCCCCCGGAAATTTAGGAAGTTCTGTCGGAGGTGGGAATTGAAGCTCCTTCTGACACGAGACTCTGCCAGATATTCCCAGCAGACCCTCGTGATACGTTTGGGCCTGCCTGGTCTGACCGGCATCCCCCCCCCCCACCATCTGAGCCAACTCACCACCAGGTAGTGGTCATTTGACAGCTCCGCCCCTCTCTTCACCTGAGTGTCCAAGACATGCGGCCGCAGGTCAGATGAAACAACAACAAAGTCGATCATCGAGCTGCGGCCTAAGGTATCCTGGTGCCAATAGTACATATGGACACCTTTATATCTGAACTTGGTGTTCATTATGGACAATCCATGACTGGCACAGAAGTCCAATAACAAAACACCACTCGAATTCAGATCGGGGGGCTGTTCCTTTCAACCACACCTCTCCAGGTCTCGCTGTCGTTGCCCACATGAGTGTTAAAGTCCCCCAGCAGAACGAGGGAGTCACCGGAAGGAGCGCTTTCCAGCACCCCCTCCAAGGTCTCCAAAAAGGGTGGGTAGTCTGGACTGTAGTTTGGTGCATAAGCACAGACCACGGTCAGAACCCGTCCCCCCACACATAGGCGGAGAGAGGCCACCATCCCATTCACTGGGGTAAACCCCAACGTACAGACACCAAGATGGGGGGCAACTAGTAAGCCAACCCCTGCTCGGCGCCTCTCAGTGGGAGCAACTCCAGAGTGGTAGAAAGCCCAACCCCTCTCAAGGAAACTGGTTCCAGAGCCATGTGTTGAGGTGAGTCCGACTATATAGTCGGAACCTCTCAACCTCACACACCAACTCAGGCTCCTTCCCCACCAGAGAGGTGACATTCCATGGGCTAAGAGCCAGCTTCTGTAGCCGAGGATCAGTCCGCCAAGGTCCCCGCCCTCGACTACCACCCGTCACACACTGCACCCGACCCCTTTGGCCCCTCCCACGACTGGTGAGCCCATGGGAAGGGGGTCCCACGTTTCCTCTTCGGGCTGTGCCTGGCCGGGCTCCATGGGTGAAAGCCCGGCCACCAGGTGCTCGCCAACGTGCCCCACCTCCAGGCCTGGCTCCAGAGAGGGGTTCCGGTGACTCACGTCCGGGCGAGGGAACACTGTTTCCATTTATATAATTCATCATAAAAGGTCTTCGGGCTGCTCTTTGTCTGATCCCTCACCTAGGACCTGTTTGCCATGGGTGACCCTTCCAGAGGCAGAAAGCCTCAGACAACTTAGCTCCTAGGATCATTGAGACACTCAACCCCCTCCACCACGGTAAGGTGGCAGCCTTACATTTTCTTTAAATTACATCCTTTACATTTTAGAAGTATTTTTTGCTGGGTAAATTTTATACAAAATGTTTTATTAATTATGTTCTGTTGAAATATAACTTTGACATACACAAAAAAACAGGTATTGGTATATTATATATTGTATTATTTGCTGCAATTCACTTATGTAAATATGTTCAGTTCAACAATGTGTATAAAACATTAAAAAGTCCCTTTAGTTGTCACACACACTGGTGTGTGGTGAAATTTGTTCTCTGCATTTGACCCATCCACCGAGGGAGTGATGAGTGGCAGACATACTCTGGAACATTTTGGTGGTTTTACCCCACCAATCAAACCTCTTAATGCTGAGTGTCAGGCAAAGAAGCATTGGGTCCATTTTTTAAGGTCTTTGGCATAACCCAACCCTCGATCGATCGCTTGTTTCTCCCAGTCTCAAGGCGGACACTCATACAGCTAGGTCACTGAGCTGGTCTTTAACAAAATAAAATAATATATTGTGATATTTGTTGTTATCGCACTTGCTTCAAAATATTCAGTTCAATTCAAGTTTATTTATCAAGCACCAAATCACGACAAGAGTCGTCTCAAGGCACTTCACATAGTAAACATCCCAATGCAGGTCAGTTCATTATATTGTGATTTCTTTTTTACCATAAACTGCGCAGCTCTCTGCTGCTAAGAGGGTGTGAAGCAGCTGCAGCATTACGGGTGGGCCTACCGGGCCAGGGCCCGCTTGCACTCGGGCCCACCCCATAACAGCCGTGAGTTGCTTTGACCAGCAACCAATACCTGTTTTTTGTTTATGTCAAAGTTATTTCAAAAGAACATTAATAATAATAATAAAATAATTAATAAAACACTTTGTATAAAAATTACCCAGAAGTTAGTCTGTCTGTGCCTAAAATAATTTTATGTTATTCATCTTGTTAGTTTAATTCCCATAATAGTTGAGCAGGTGTGGATTTAGACGCGTCATGCATGTCTCCGTTTTAAACATGTTTGTTCAGAATACAAATCCAGGCTCTGTCTCATTTGATTGGTGCGACTAAAGTTTGTACTGAATGAAACTTTACGTTAAACCATGTTGAAAAGGTAAGAAAAAGATCCGATTAAATCATTTTCCCCCTCATTTACCGTGATGGAGTACAGCGCAGTGCGCATGGCTCTGGGGTTAATCAATTTTAATTGTTTCTCTTTGCAACAATCTTCACAAGAAGGCAAAACAGTTAAATGGCAGGTTACAGATATTTCCATTTGACTGTTTATTTTGACTGATAAACTCAAGGATGTTGGTTGTTTTGAAAGAATGCACCCCGATGCACACTGATGCGCATACAGATGAGCTGACATTTTAATCGTTACGCACATCGCGGAGGTAACTAAATCAATCATGAAAAGATTCCCATCAGAACATCAGAGCTTTATACTGGACACTGTTCAGCGCGGCTCGGAGCGCCCACGGTGGACAGTGAGCTGAAGATCTGTAGAGTTCGGAGCACAGCGCAGAACCACGGCGCATGCGGTAAGATTTCCTCCCACTGAAACGGTCTGGAAACCTGGTCTCTGAGGGATGTGTCACTTGGAAAAATGTTCTCTGATTATGGAACTTTGGCTGAGTGGTGCTTGTCCTGTCTCCAATATGGACATGCATCCAGTCTGTCTGAGGCAGAATAGCCTCTTCAGCTCAGAAAGCACTTGTAGAATTTGATCACGCACAAAGTTTATGTGGAGCAGAAGCGGTCGGGCCACGGCAGGTGAAATGTTCCTAGCCTACCTGAAGTGAAACTGTTTAATTGTAACATTAATATGTTACTGGACACGCTGGTCTGGTTGGTTAGACCAGTGTTTGATGTGGAAAACACGGCATGGCACTGTTTCATCACTGTCAAGATCAGGAAGAAAACGCAAGCTATCACCTGCTGCTGAGAGAAAATTGGTCAGGAGGGTAAAGAGTGAACCAAGAATCACCAAAAAGCAGATCTGCCAAGAATTAGAAGCTGCTGGAACACAGGTGTCATTGTCCACAGTCAAACGTGTTTTGCATCTCCATGGACTGAGAGGCTGCCGTGCAAGAAGGAAGCCCTTGCTCCAAAAGCGGCACCTTAAGGCTCGACTGAAGTTTGCTGCTGATCACATGGACAATGATAAGACCTTCTGGAGGAAAGTTCTGTGGTCAGACGAAACAAAAATCGAGCTTTTGGGCCACAATGCCCAGCAATATGTTTGGAGGAGAAAAGGTGAGGCCTTTAACCCCAAGAACACCATGCCTACAGTCAAGCATGGTGGTGGGAATATTATGCTGTGGGGCTGTTTTGCTGCCAATGGAACTGGTGCTTTACAGAGAGTAAATGGGATAATGAAGGAGGAGGATTACCTTCACATTCTTCAACATAACCTAAAATCATCAGCACGAAGGTTGGGTCTTGGGCGCAGGTGGGTGTTCCAACAGGACAATGACCCCAAACACACATCAAAAGTGGTAAAGGAATGGCTAAATCAGGCTAGAATAAGGGTTTTAGAATGGCCTTCCCAAAGTCCTGACTTAAACCCCATTGAAAACATGTGGACAGTGCTGGAGAAACAAGTCCATGTCAGAAAGCCATCAAATTTAACTGAACTTCACCAATTCTGTCAAGAGGAGTGGTCAAAGATTCAACCAGAAGCTTGCCAGAAGCTTGTGGATGGCTACCAAAAGCGCCTAATTGAAGTGAAAATGGCTAAGGGACATGTAACCAAATCTGCTGTATGTATATTTGTGACCCAGCAAATGTTATCACTTTTCTCTGTTAACCCATAATAAAGACATTAAAGAACCAAACTTCATGAATGTTTTTTGTGACAAAGAAGTATCTGTTCCAATCACTCTATCAGAGAAAAATCAGAGTTTTAGAAATAACGGGACACTCAGTAGAGCCATTATATTATATTTGTATGTAAACTTCTGACCACAACTGTAAGTCACTGCTTATTAAGGTCCATCCAAAATTACCATGGCCCACCCAAAAATGAAAACCTGGCACTGCGCCAGTTATAAACCTCTGCAAATTGTTGTTCTTCACTTTATCAAACTGAGAGTTTGTACAGCTAATGTCAAGATGTAAAACTATGAATTCAGTCGAGCTCTTCCCTCCCTCTCCTGTTTCTCCTTGAAACCCGACATTCGCCTCCGCTCCGCCTCCACTCCAGTTGGCGGTCCTAGCCCAGCAGTCGACAGCGCCATGCCCGGCGCCTTCAGCCAAGGCAGTGGCTCCGCCTGCAGTGGCGACACCTTTCCAAGAGGCTCCGCTCGCAGCGGATTCCCCTTGTTATGATTATTAGCCAATGAATAATTTGTAAGCTTTGCTTACTTTTTGGATTCATCAATAAAATTTGTAAATATGGAAATATTTACTGATTTATTACGTAATTAGGATATCCGTGGATATGCCTCGGGGCACCACCCTTCTTATCGGGGAAAATTGAATCCAAAACTTTTATCAATCTGTCTAAAGTTCGTAAAATTCTTTTCACGAGCAGCAGTTGTATTTTATACCACACAACAAATCACCTGAGACAAAACTTAATTGGCAATAACATTTATTAACCAAAATGACCACTTCAGCTCCTCCCAAAGCATTTAGCCAATCAACATCAACCAACTTATTTTATCAAACGAATAACAAGCAATGAAACAATGGAATGATAATGTGAAATAATAATCTGATCCGGTAGGTGGGTGAAGTGACGAAATCAGCAGTGATAGATTGGTGGTTACCCAAAATGGAGGGAGTTTTGGAAAAACCAAAATGGCTGGTCCTTTGTTCTGCTGACCACAGAACCAGTGTGTGTGTGTGTGTGTGTTAGTCTTCTCAAATACAGCAAACTGTCACAGTAACTCAATCAAAAACACTTCAAAACCGCTTCACAACGATCAAGAAACAAAACAAATCAGTCAAAGGCAAATGAAATATCTAAAGTCTGTCAGCCTGGCCACAGCTTGAACAACTTTGATATTAAACAATAACAAAAAGGATCTTACTTTGACGGTCCGATGGCGTTTTTGGTATGGAAGAAAGAGAAACCGTCTGTTAATTTGAAATGGTCGCGCGGTCGACCGCTTGTTTTGGCTATAAGAGAATCGAGAGGAAAAGAAAGAAAGAAAAAACTTTGAACGAACAAACTACGAGGCGTCCCTCTGGAGTTCGCTGAACAAATCAGATGGCGGTGTTCCGTCCACTTCAGCAGCTAGGCCTCGTGCACATGCTGTCCGGAGCGGTAGCAAAACGAGTGTCTCTTCATGCCAGTTGAATCCTGGACAAATGAGAAAAATTTGTGATCTGCGCAGCAGCTTTATGGACTCTCCAGCGGGTGGTCTCTGTAGCGGCTGGGGTTAGCGTCGCTTGATGACGGCATTAAGCTGCTGCCGGCTGCAGAGGATCATGGGAAATGAAGTCCCTGCTGGTGCTGATTTTTAATATGCCTTATTTATTTACGTTTCAGGGCATAAATGCACAGTTCTTTGGAGAAAATACTGCATAGTAATTTTCTCATGAGGGCAGACCCTCAACATTCCCCCTTTTGGTTTCGGGGATTGCGCCAGAGCTCGATCGTCGGAAGTGCAGATGGGTTCTTCCCTCAGGAACGTTGGTCGCCTTTGGTCTTTGTCTAGATCTTGGATCCTGGTCAGGCAATAAACAAGAGGGGATAGGAAATGGGATAGTCCCCACGCGCATAACGAGGAGGAGCCACCCACGCAGGTGGTACGCACATTCTACCAGGGGTGTAGTTGCCCATGCGAGAGGTAGCAGTGTGGAAGGAGGGAGGCCGGCGGGTGGTTGACTCCATGAGGGGACAAAAGGGGACAAGGATCAGACAGTCCACAGTCCATGGGGACAAAAGGGGACAATGATCAGGCAGTCCACAGTCCATGGGCTTTACAGGGGCACCAGTGAGGGGATAAAAGGGCATATCTCCGCCGGCCATACAGTTGAGTTTCTGGGGCACGCGATTCCGGACAAGCAGTCCATGTACGAGGGTCCATAGTTTGCAAATGCGCATTGGCCTATGTGGTCCCAAGATTCCCCCCTTTCTGGTCCAAAGGGTGGGGATTAGGACAGTCTTTGGGCTAAAACAAGGACCATGAAACCAGAGGTACTAAATTGTGCTGGGCGGCTGACAGATTCACTGCAAATTAGAGAAAAAAAAATACTAAATAAATGAATACTCATCTGCAAAAGGGAGAAAATGAGTCCACATGTTAGAAGGTTTACCTGCAAAATACAGAAAAAAATACCAGACAAATGCGTACTTACCTGTAAATTAGAGAAGGAAATACTAGTTAAATGAGTAATTCCCTGCAAATTAGAGAAGAAAATACTAGATAAATGAATAATTATCTGGAAAAAGGGAGAAAATGATTCCAAATACGAGAAGCTTTACCTGCAAATTACAGAAAAATACTAGATAAATGGGTACTTACCTTCAAATTAGAGAAGAAAACACTAGATTAAAGCATACTCACCTGCAAAGTAGAGAAGAAAATACTAAATAAATGATTACTTATCTGCAAAAGGAAGAAAATGAGTCCAAATATTAGAAGGTTTACCTGTAAAATACAGAAAAAATACCAGATAAATGCATACTTTCCTGCAAATTAGAGAAGAAAATGCTAGATAAATGCGTACTTACCTGCAAATTAGAGAAGAAAATTGTTAGGTCCTCTATTGGTGGATATGGAGAAGGACGGGAAGTAACACAGAGGCATGTGTTGTGGAAATTGTAAACATTGATTTTATTGAAAGGATTTTAAAATGACAAAAAGCTCCAAATCTAAAAGTACTTAAACACATTGTTAAAATGGCCAAGGGTTTACGTTTAAAACAGACATCCGAATGCTCCCAAACATTCACAAAACAAAGTCCACTGACTTAAACACAAGTTTGGGAGCCAAGAGGTAGCCAGCACTCTGGTCCCTCGTCTGTTAAAAACCTCTAAAAGCTCTTAAGCTTCTCTAAGCTTAAAGAACTAAAACCCATTTAAAAGCCATTAAAACACCAATAAATGGAGCACATGAGAGAACTAGCAGAGATCCAGTCTCTCCCTTCCTCCTGGCAGCTCTCCCTTTTATGCTGCTCAGGAGGTGATCAGCCCAAGTGAGTGCAGCTGTGCAGGTAGGAGGAGGAGGCAATGCACTGATTGTCCTCTGCAGTGTCTGTTTTCTGAGGCAAACAGCAACAGCTGTAATAAAAATACTAGATAAATGCAAACTTACCTGTAAATTTGGGAAAAAAGTACTAGATAAATGTGTTCTTATTTGCTAATTAGAGAAGAACATACTAGATAAATGCATACTTACCTGCAAATTAGAGAAGAAAATACTAGATACATAGACACTTACCTAAAAGTAGACTAAAAAATACTAGATAAATGTGTATTTACCTGTAAATTAGAGAAGAAAAGACTAGATAAACACACACTCACCTGCAAATTAGAGAAGAAAATACTAGATAAATGTGTTTTTACCTGCAAATTGGAGAAGAAACGACTAGATAAATGAGCATTTACTTTCAAATTAGAGAAGAAAACACTAGGTAAATGCGTACTTACCTTCAAATTAGAGAAGAAAATGCTAGATAAATGCATTCTCACCTGCAAATTAGAGAAGAAAATACTAAATAAATGAATACTTATCTGCAATAGGAAGAAAATGAAGGTTAGAAGGTTTACCTGCAAAATACAGAAAAAAATACCAGATAAATGCATTATTTCTTTCAAATTAGAGAAGAAAATACTAGATAAATGCGTACTTACCTGCAAATTAGAGAAGAAAATACTAGATAAGTGTGTAGTTACGTGCAAATCAGAGAAGAAAATACAAGATAAATGCATACTTGCCTGCAAATTACAGAAGAACATTCCAGATAAATGCGTACTTACCTGCAAATTAGAGAAAATATACTAGATACATTAATACTTATCTGCAAATTAGAGAAGAAAATACTAGATACATAGATACTTATTTAAAAATTAGACAAAAAAACTAGATAAATGCGTACTTACCTGCAAATTTGAGAAGAAAATACTAGATAAATGCGTACTTACCTGCAAATTAGAGAAATTATACCAGATAAATTAATACTTATCTGCAAATTAGAGAACAAAAGACTAGATAAATGCTTATTTACCTTCAAAGTAGAGAAGAAAAGACTAGATAAATCATGTACTTACCTGAAATTTTGAGACAAAAATACTAGGTAAATAAATACTTATCTGCAAAAAGAAGAAAATGAGTCCACATGTTAGAAGGTATACCTGCAAAATACAGAAAAAAATACCAGATAATTGTGCACTTACCTGTCAACTAAAGAAGAAAATACTAGATAAATGCATACTTCCCTCCAAATAAGAGAAGAAAATACTAGATAAATCAAGTTCTTACCTGCAAATTTGAGAAGAAAATACTAGATAAATGTGATTTTACCTGCAAATTAAAGAAACGACTAGATAAATGCGTATTTACTTTCAACTTAGAGAAGAAAATGCTAGATAAATGCGTACTCACCTGCAAATTAGAGAAGAAAATACTAAATAAATGACTACTTATCTGCAATAGGAAGAAAATGAAGGTTAGAAGGTTTACCTGCAAAATACAGAAAAAATATCAGCTAAATGCATTCTTTCTTTCAAATTAGAGAAGAAAATACTAGATAAATGCGTACTTACCTGCAAATTAGAGAAGGAAATACTAGATAAGTGTGTAGTTACGTGCAAATTTGAGAAGAAAATACTAGATAAATGCGTACTTACCTGCAAATGAGAGAAAATATACTAGATAAATTAATACTTATCTGCAAATTAGAGAACAAAAGACTAGATAAATGTGTATTTACCTTCAAAGTAGAGAAGAAAAGACTAAATAAATCATGTACTTACCTGCAAATTTGAGAAGAAAATACTAGGTAAATAAATACTTATCTGCAAAAGGAAGAAAATGAGTCCACATGTTAGAAGGTTTACCTGCAAAATACAGAAAAAATACCAGATAATTGTGTACTTACCTGTCAACTAGAGAAGAAAATACTAGATAAATGCATACTTACCTGCAAATTAGAGAAGGAAAATACTAGATAAATGTGTACTTACCTGCAAATTAGAGAAAATATACTAGATACATTAATACTTATCTGCAAATTAGAGAAGAAAATACTAGATACATATATACATATTTAAAAATTAGACAAATCATACTAGATACATGCATACTTACCTACAATGTAGAGAAGAAAAGACTAGATAAATGTGTATGTACCTCCAAAGTAGAGAAGAAAATACTAGATAAATGCAGACTTACCAAGATATTAGAGAAGAAAAACTAGATAGATGCATACTTTCCTGCTAAGTAGAGAAAACAATACTAGATAAATATGTACTTACCTGTAAATTAGAGAAGAAAAGACTAGATAAATGCGTACTTACCTGCAAATTAGAAAAGAAAATACTAGATAAATGTGTACTTACCTGCAAATTAGAGATGAAAATACTAGATAAATGTGTGCTTACCTGCAAATTAGAGAAGAAAATACTAGATAAATGCATATTTACCTTCAAAGTAGAGAAGAAAATCCTAGATAAACGTGTACTTACCTGCAAATTAGAGAAGAAAATACTAGATAAATAAATACTTAACTGCAAAAGGAAGAAAATGACTCCACATGTTAGAAGGTTTACCTGCAAAATACAGTAAAAAATACCAGATAATTGTGTACTTACCTGTCAACTAGAGAAGAAAATACTAGATAAATGCATACTTACCTGCAAATCTGAGAAGAAATTACTAGATAAATGCGTACTTACCTGCAAATTAGAGAAATTATACCAGATAAATTAATACTTATCTGCAAATTAGAGAACAAAAGACTAGATAAATGCTTATTTACCTTCAAAGTAGAGAAGAAAAGACTAGATAAATCATGTACTTACCTGAATTTTTGAGACAAAAATACTAGGTAAATAAATACTTATATGCAAAAGGAAGAAAATGAGTCCACATGTTAGAAGGTATACCTGCAAAATACAGAAAAAAATACCAGATAATTGTGCACTTACCTGTCAACTAAAGAAGAAAATACTAGATAAATGCATACTTACCTGCAAATAAGAGAAGAAAATACTAGATAAATCAAGTTCTTACCTGCAAATTTGAGAAGAAAATACTAGATAAATGTGATTTTACCTGCAAATTAAAGAAACGACTAGATAAATGCGTATTTACTTTCAACTTAGAGAAGAAAATGCTAGATAAATGCGTACTCACCTGCAAATTAGAGAAGAAAATACTAAATAAATGACTACTTATCTGCAATAGGAAGAAAATGAAGGTTAGAAGGTTTACCTGCAAAATACAGAAAAAATATCAGACAAATGCATTCTTTCTTTCAAATTAGAGAAGAAAATACTAGATAAACGTGTACTTACCTGCAAATTTGAGAAAATATACTAGATACATATATACTTATTTAAAAATTAGACAAAACAGACTAGATAAATGACTACTTATCTGCAAATTAGAGAAGAAAATACTAGATAAATGCGTATGTACCTCAAAGTAGCGAAGCAAATACTAGATAAATGCATACTTACCTGCAAATTAGAGACGAAAATACTAGATAAATGCATACTTACCAAGATTTTAGAGAAGAAAAACTAGATAGATGCATACTTTCCTGCTAAGTAGAGAAAACAATACTAGATAAATGTGTACTTACCTGTAAATTAGAGAAGAAAAGACTAGATAAATGTGTACTTACCTGCAAATTAGAGAAGAAAATACTAGATAAATGTGTACTTACCTGCAAATTAGAGATGAAAATACTAGATAAATGTGTGCTTACCTGCAAATTAGAGAAGAAAATACTAGATAAATGCGTATTTACCTGCAAAGCAGAGAAGAAAATCCTAGATAAACGTGTACTTACCTGCAAATTAGAGAAGAAAATACTAGATACATGAGTACTTACCTGAAATTTTGAGAAGAAAATATTAGATAAATGTGAGCTTACCTGCAAAGTAGATAATAAAGCATTAGATAAATGTGTCCTTACCTGCAATTTTGAGCAGAAAATACTAGATAAATGCATACTAACCTGCAAAGTACAGTAGAAACGACTAGATAAATGCGTACTTACTTGCAAATTAGAGAAAAAATACTAGATAAATGTGTACTTACCTGTAAATTAGAGAATAAAAGACTAGATAAATGTGTATTTACCTTCAAAGTAGAGAAGAAAATACTAGTTAAATGTGTACTTACCTGTAAATTGGAGAAAACAATACTAGACAAATGCGCACTTACCTGCAAATTGGAGAAGAAAAGACTAAGAGAAATGCATGCTTACCTGCAAATCAGAGAAAAATATACTAGACAAATGGGCACATACCTGCAAATTGGAGAAGAAAAGACTAGATAAATGCATACTTACCTGCAAAGTAGAGACAAAAATACTAGATACGTGATTACTTATCTGCAAATTAGAGATGAAAATACTAGATAAATACGTGCTTACCTGTAATTTACAGATGAAAATACTAGATAAATGCGTACTTACCTGCAAAGTAGAGAAGAAAATACTAGATAAATGCGTAATTACCTGCAAATTAGACAAGAAAATACTATATAAATGCGTACTTACCTGCAAATTGGAGAAGAAAAGACTATATAAATGCATACTTACCTGCAAATTAGAGATGAAAATACTAAATAAATGCATACTTACCAAGATATTAGAGAAGAAAAACTAGATAGATGCATACTTTCCTGCTAAGTAGAGAAAACAATACTAGATAAATGTGTACTTACCTGAACATTTGAGAAGAAAATACACATAAATGCGAACTTACCTGCAAAGTAGAGAGGAAAAGATTAGATAAATGTGTACTTACCTGCAAATTAGAGCAGAAAATACTAGATAAATGCATACTTACCTGCAAAGTACAGTAGAAACGACTAGATAAATGCATACTTACTTGAACATTAGAGAAGAAAATACTAGATAAATGCATACTTACCAAGATATTAGAGAAGAAATACTAGATAGATGTATCCTTTTCTGCAAATTAGATTAAAAAAATACTAGATAAATGCATACTTACCTGCAAAGTAGAGTACAAATGACTAGATAAATGCGTACTTACTTGCACATTAGAGAAGAAAAGACGATAATTGTGTACTTACATGCAAATTAGAGATGAAAATACTAGATAAATGTGTGCTTACCTGCAAAGTAGAGACAAAATACCAGATAAATGAATACTTATCTGCAAAGTAGAGAAGAAAATCCTAGATAAACACTTACTTACCTGCAAATTAGAGAAGAAAATACTAGATAAATGCGTACTTACCTGCAAATTGGAGAAGAAAAGACTGTATAAATGCATACTTACCTGCAAATTAGAGATGAATATACTAGATAAATGCATACTTACCAAGATATTAGAGAAGAAAAACTAGATAGATGCATACTTTCCTGCTAAGTAGAGAAAATGATACTAGATAAATGTGTACTTACCTGAACATTTGAGAAGAAAATACACATAAATGCGAACTTACCTGCAAAGTAGAGAGGAAAAGATTAGATAAATGTGTACTTACCTGCAAATTAGAGCAGAAAATACTAGATAAATGCATACTTACCTGCAAAGTACAGTAGAAACGACTGGATAAATGCATACTTACTTGAACATTAGAGAAGAAAATACTAGATAAATGCATACTTACCAAGATATTAGAGAAGAAAAACTAGATAGATGTATCCTTTTCTGCAAATTAGATTAAAAAAATACTAGATAAATGCATACTTACCTGCAAAGTAGAGTACAAATGACTAGATAAATGCGTACTTACTTGCACATTAGAGAAGAAAAGACGATAATTGTTTACTCACATGCAAATTAGAGATGAAAATACTAGATAAATGTGTGCTTACCTGCAAAGTAGAGACAAAATACCAGATAAATGAATACTTATCTGCAAAGTAGAGAAGAAAATCCTAGATAAACACTTACTTACCTGCAAATTAGAGAAGAAAATACTAGATAAATGCATACTTACCTGCAAATTTGAGAAGAAAATATTAGATAAATGTGTATTTACCTTTAAAGTAGAGAAGACTATCCTGGATAAATGTGTACTTACCTGCAAATTACAGAAGAAAATAGATAAATGAGTACTTACCAGCCTGAAAGGAAAAAGAAGGAACACACACATATAAAGGAATCACTTAAAACATGTGGCTATCCTAATTGGGCGTTTATAAAGTCAGCAAAGATGCACAGAAAAGAAGACCAGACACCAGCAAGGGAGGATAAGAAAGACAGACGTAACAACCTTGTCATCCACTATGTAGCCGGTGTATCAGAGAATCTCAGGAGGGTTTTCCCCAAACACAACGTACCAGTGTACTTCAGGCCCAGCAACACACTCAGACAGAAACTGGTTCACCCGAAAGACAAAACTCCTAAACACAAACTGAACAATATGGTGTATGTTGTACAGTGCAGCAAGGAATGCCCAGACCTCTACATCGGAGAAACCAAACAGCCACTTCACAAGCGCATGGCACAACATAGAAGAGCCACCTCCACGGGACAGGACTCAGCAGTTCATTTGCATCTAAAGGACAAAGGTCACTCTTTCGAGGATGCCGACGTTCACATGTTGGACAGAGAGGACAGATGGTTTGAAAGAGGAGTAAAGGAAGCCATTTATGTCCACTGTGAGCAACCATCTTTGAACAGAGGCGGAGGTTTACGACACCAACTGTCTGCCATCTATAATCCAGTTTTGAGATCCCTTCCCAGATGCATCAACGCCCACGCATATCCTGGGCCATCTGACCTGAGGAATTCACATGATAGGGTGGGGCCAGGTTTCACTATGAGCTCACCCGAAACTCTGGCTGAATAGGACCCACACCCACCCTCACACCTTGGCTTATGTGTTATGTAGAAGATCATCAAGGGGTCTTTTGTTCCCTCTTCGGGGGGAAACTCCCACTGGGTTTAAATCTGGGACTCTCCACCATTTGACCTTAGAACTGAAGATGCCTCGCGGATGAGAGGTGAAACGTCTTCAAGCAACTCAAAGAAGTCCAGACACTTTTTCTTTCAAAGCTCATTAGACTACAATGACCTGGATGGCTGAGAACCTTCACAGACAGTACTTACCAGATAATTTGAGAAGATAATACTACATAAATGCGAACTTACCTGCAAAGTAGAGAGGAAAAGGTTAGATAAATGTGTACTTACCGGCAAATTAGAGCAGAAAATACTAGATAAATGCATACTTACCTGCAAAGTAGAGTAGAAACGACTAGATGAATGCATACTTACTTGCAAATTAGAGAAGAAAATACTAGATAAATGTGTACTTACATGCAAATTAGAGATGAAAATACTAGATAAATGCGTATTTAACCACATAGTAGAGAAGAAAAGACTAGATAAATGCATACTTTTCTGCAAATTAGAGAAAAATACTAGAGAAATGGGTACTTACCTGCAAATTAGAGAAGAAAATATTAGATAAATGCGTACTTACCAAGATATTAGAAAAGAAAAACTAGATAGATGCACACTTTTCTGCAAATTAGATAAAAAAATACTAGATAAATGTGTACTTACCTGCAACTTATAAAAGATAAGACTAAATAAATGCATACTTACCTGCAAAGTAGGGACAAAAATACTATATAAATGAATACTTAACTGCAAATTAGTGAAGAAAATACTAGATAAATGCGTACTTACCTGCAATTTAAAGATGAAAATACTAGACAAATGCGTACTTACCTGCAAAATAGAGAAGAAAATACTAGATAAATGCATACTTACCTGCAAATTAGTGATGAAAATACTAGATAAATGAATACTTACCTGCAAAGTAGAGAAGAAAAGACTAGATGAATGAGTACTTACATGAAAATTAGAGAAGAAAATACTAGATAAATGCATACTTACCTGCATAGTAGAGTTGAAACGACTAGATAAATGAGTACTTACTGTCAGGAACCGAGTTCAGAAGACCCGTGAAGACGCCGACACAGTAAAAATATATAAAAAAAGTCTTTATTTAAAGCAGAGGTACATGGAGGGCAAGGCTGAGGCAGGTTCAAAGGCAGGCTAAGGTCAAGGTGGCAGGCAGAAAGCAAGGCAGGGGTCAGGCAAAAAACAAGGTCCAGAGGCAAAGATCAGGCAGGGTGGATGGCTGGAGAACTACTGACAAGGCTGTAATAATCTGGCAGGGAACTGGTGGTTTGCTGGTGAATATATACTAGGGGAAGCAGGTGTGTGAGATGAGCTGATGAGTAAGGAGCAGGTGAAGTGGATGGAGCTGATGAGGTGTAGGTCAGGTTGCTGTGGAAACCAGGGTTTGGCTGGAGCTGTGGCATGAGGGAGCCAGGTGTGATGAATGAAGGTGATGAGGTGCTGACTGGGGTTGTTTTGGAAAACAGGGCTTGGCTGGAGCTTGGTGAAGGGACAGGTGAGCTGAATGAAGGTGAAATGAGGAGGCAAAGGAGGGTGAAGGACGGGAGTCATGACA
>SSNQ01033839.1:61987-81439 GCA_006942095.1 Nothobranchius kuhntae | reverse complement strand
TGTGGATTCTCGCACGAGTGGAAAATCTGCTCAAAAAAGTGAAAAAGTCGCACAGTGTGCCCGGCTTCACTGTCTGTGTGTGTGTGTGCGTTGATGCCTGGGCCGAGCTGACGGAGCTCCCGGCTGCAGTTTTGTGTGTAGGGAGGGGCGGGCGCTCTATCTGACTGGCCAGTCACAGAGTGTGAAGACAGTCAGTTACCCAATGAGGATTTCATTCAGCACGATTACAGATATTTACGAGTTTTACACTCGTTTCTTGCTCGTATTCGTCAAAAATGCTTTATCCGTACGCTCATAGCTGTAACCACCCTGCCCTGCCTCCTCCTCCTTGCTACCTGCCGGCTGTGATCACAAGCAACAACACAGTAGTTCCCGCTGCTTCGTTGGGAAATGACGCAAAAAAAAAAAAAACATCAATAAAACTTGGGATGCTGTAGGCGTGGCGGTGGGATTTCAGCCGTGGCGGGCCCCCACAGCTACGCCTATGTAAGGGAAACCCTGATATATATATATATATATCTGGGGCAGTTCCTGTGGAGTGGCAGACCGGGGTGGTTGTCCCCATCTTTAAGAAGGGTGACCGGAGGGTGTGTTCCAACTATAGGGGCATCACAGTCCTCAGCCTCCCTGGAAATGTCTACTCCAAGGTACTGGAGACGAGGGTCCAATCGATAGTTGAGTCTCAGATTGAGGAGGAGCAATGTGGTTTTCGTCCTGGCCGTGGAACTGTGGATCAGCTCTATACCCTTGCAAGGGTGATGGAGGGGGCATGGGAGTTTGCCCAACCAATCCACATGTGTTTTGTGGATTTGGAGAAGGCTTATGACCATGTCCCAGGGCCACCCTGTGGGGGACGCTCCAGGAGTATGGGGTGGGTGGCCTTTTATTAAGGGCCATTCAGTCCCTTCACCAGAGGAGCGTGAGTTTGGTTCGCATAGCCGGTAGTAAGTCGGACCTGTTCCCGGTGAGGGTTGGACTCTGCCAGGGCTTCCCTTTGTCACCGGTTCTGTTCATAACCTTTATGGACAGAATTTCTAGGCGCAGCTGTAGTGTGGAGTGTGTCGAGTTTGATGGCAGGAGAATCTCGTCTCTGCCATTTGCAGATGATGTGGTCTTCCTAGCTTCATCCAGCTCTGACATTCAGCTCTTGCTGTGTAGGTTCACGGCCGAGTGTGAAGCGGCTGGGATGAGGATCAGCACCTCCAAATCTGAGACCATGGTTCTCGACTGGGAAAGGGTGGCTTGCCAACTCCGGGTCGGGAAAGAGGTCCTACCTCAAATGGAGGAGTTTAAGTATCTCGGGGTCTTGTTCACGAGTGACGGTAGGAGGGATCGGGAGATCGACAGGCGGATTGGTTCGGCGTCTGCTGTGATGCAGACGCTGAGCCGATCTGTCGTGGTGAAGAGGGAGCTGAGCCAGAAAGCCAGGTTCTCGATTTACCGGTTGATCTACGTCCCATTCCTCACCTATGATCATGAGCTTTGGGTAATGACCGAAAGAACGAGATTGCGAATACAAGCGGCCAAAATGAGTTTCCTCCGTTGGGTGGCCGGACTTAGCCTTAGAGATAGGGTGAGGAGCTCGGATAGTCGGGAGGGACTCGGAGTAGAACCACTGCTCCTCCAGATCGAAAGGAGTCAGTTGAGGTGGTTTAGGCATCTGGTCAGGATGCCTCCTGGACGCCTCCCTGGGAAGGTGTTTCGGGTATGTCCTGCCGGCAGGAGGCCCCCGGGTCGACCCAGGACACTTTGGAGAGGTTACATCTCCAATCTGGTCCGGGAACGCCTTGGGGTCCTGCCGGAGGAACTGGTGGAGGTGGCTGGGGAGAAGACGGTCTGGAGCTCCCTAGTTGGGATGCTGCCCCCGTGACCCGGACCCGGATAAGCGGAGGAAGACGACGACGAGGTCAGAAATTTGTTATCATTATCCCACTTCTTCATAGCCTTTTCATGGTACCACAGGACAGTTTGGAAATTCCACTTGGAATGATTTTCATTTAACATTTACATTACTCTGTTTCTAAAAGTTGTGTTTAATCATAAGGATGTCTACTTCCACAGGACAACAAAACTACACAATAATTATAGTTTTAATAACAGTTGACCCAAGAAAATGTACAGTCTTAGGTGGCACAGGTTTGGTATGAAAGGAGAGAAGCAAATGCCTAAGGTTTTTTATTTACCAATTTCTTTAAAGTTTTTCACATAGGTGGTGCTTAAAATCCTGCATTAAACTGTCTATATTATTCATCAGTATTGCCACAGTTGCATGGAGCACAAAATGTTTGTTTGGATGATGGTGTTTAGAAAGAATCATGCTGTTTTGCAGGGTTTAGGGTTAGGTGAGCCATCTGAACTTGGCCTAAAGAGCAAGTTCACTGAGAAACCAATTTTTTAACTTCCTCTTTATGAACTATGATCAATAACTCTGAGTTTCATCTGCAAACTGAATTTGAAAATAGTGTTCAGTGCCTACGCTCAGCTCAGGTCAGAATAAGCCGCTCAGATCTACGTCACGCCGTTCATTTGCATTCATGGACTCACCCATCTTGACTCGCGACAGGGAAGGCTGTTGTTAGCTTAGGGTGCAGAAGACAGCAGAGCACGTTTAACCACTTCTCTCCACTGGATGCAAAAGCAACTTGCATTTATTCTTCCTCAATCCAGCACCAGACCCGTGTGTCTAGTTGGCCAAAAGATCATTTCAGTTATAAAAGTTTCCAATTTGATACAAAATGAACCCAAGCATGAGGAATTATAGAAGATACATTTCCTCAAAAATCTTGAGATTTTCTAAAATGAGAGCTTAATTAACAAGGGGCTGCTTTTAAATTTGATAGCACCCAACCTTGAAGAGAGCTACAGCAACGATTGCATCAGTAGGGATGAAAGTGAAGATGAACAGGATGTGGATAGTAAAGGACTGGTACCGCTGGTGCCATGTGATCAGAACTACTTTTTTTCTGTCTCTGCTGCATGTGGAACAAGCACAGCTTCATTTCATATCATTCAGGTGCCTCATAAAGAAACACATCGCCCCGTACTAATGAAATACAGGGCTAAAAAGTGCAGGACGCAAATGCAGTCCTTCATCCGCCGTTGGTACAGTAGTTGGCTGGAGTGCTCGGTCACGAGGGACTGCGTGTTTTACTTTGTGTGTAGACATTTTGCTATGCAGACTACCAATTTCGTAAAGACACCTCAATTACCCAGGATGGATTCAGCACATACGCAAACTGCAGATAACTTAGGCTTTGTAGTTGATGGTCAAACAAGAAGGTGTCCAGCCTGCAACTCTCCTGATTTAATTTGAAAAAACTGTTACTGCCCTGTCGTTAACAAGATTCAGTTCATTGACAAGTCTGTCATTTTGAAAAAATGACAGTTTTCACCTGAAGCCTGTGGAATTCTGCAAGGCACATCTGCTTTATATTCAAAACACCAGTCTATTACTCAAATGGATCTCCTATTACCCATGGGTCAGCATTATGGTGTAATCAAAGCCAACCTTTTCTGCAGAAATGCGCCAACTGCAGCAGCTGTTTGATCAAAAAATGAAGCAGGGACAAATTGTGAGGAGTATACAAGAGTTTTTCTTCTCCATCCCTACAAAGATGCATTTATTGATATGCACAGAATTTTGTGTATGCCAATCATGCTGCCTGTCACATCTGCAACCTGCAAAGGCAGCTTTTCGTGTTTGCAGTGCACCAAAACAAATCTGAGGAGCAAAAGTGGGGACTCAGGAAACAACAACCTGACTGTGAAGCTCTTGTATTAGCACAGAGAAGTCAGCTAAAGGAGAAAGAGAGTTGGACCTAGCTGCAGACATCAGCTGGCGTGTCACCGGAAGAACTTTCTAGCGAGAACAAGATGGCATGTCATTACTTTTACGGGAAAATCGACAAGCGAAAGACCTCGGCCAGGAAGTTGGTCTTTTTTGGCCGCCGCTTTTGTTTCAACCATACTCGGCGGGTTTCAAAGAGGAAAGGTAAGGATGAATTTAACTAACTGTTGCAACGGTTCTTATTTCTTAAATGTATGCACTATAGCATTTAAAGCTTTACCAGATAATTATTGCAAAGGCACCGTGTTTCATAGCTAATTGTGTCAATATTAACACGCAGTCTTAAAACTAATGCAGGAAGTTCACAAGCTAACACAAAAGCTACATAAATAAAGCAATCAGCAATTGTGGCTTAGCTTTAACTTAGCTATTTATTTCTGGTCTCCCTGTTTGTTAAAACAGTTAAAGTAATATTAACTTTATATATAATTTAGATATGATAAGACCACGATTTCTAATACTGACTTGACTGAAACGTTATTAATACCCTTTTTTAATTAAAAAGCGTTGATTTTTCAGAAATTTGTAAGTGGTTTCAATCACTAGTTTTCATACGAGGCTAAAGTTAGCTTCTGATTCGGGAAATGGCTAAAGGGCTAATACCAAGCCCCCACAATGCGGCTCAAAAATGGACTCCAACCCGGAAGTACCAAAAATTGCAGTTCCACCCTCATCCTCTGGGGGCTGGTGTCAGAAGCGAACAAATCCTCATTGACTCCCATGTTAAAAATACCAATTTCACAGCAGAAATAAACAGGTTTACAGCCTGGTACCAAAACATGTTTTTTGTTTAAATGATCTAGTTTACACTCATGACAAGTCTGAGGGGGGTGAATTTTTTTTCTCACTCTTCTGTTTAAGTGTATTCTGTATAATTAATGAGCATCCGACCCACGTGACCGCCGCCTCAGACCCACGTGACCACAGAGCTAGCTCCGTGGAAAGGCCTCAGTAGAGCCTTGGTCTCGCCTGGAAACTGTTTCGGGATTTTTTGTCTCTGTGTTTGTGTATTCTGTTTTGGATATTATTTGTGCAATTGTTGGACAAAATGACTTGCTGTGGTATTAATTGCACTAATAGAGCGTCCAAGGAGTCTCCACTTCATTTTTTTCGGTAAGTAAAATTACATTTATGTATTTTAGGTCACTGCCGCCTTTAAACTAGCTGAGTTTATCGAAGTAGCTAGCTAACTATCATTTTAACATGTAGCATGTACTGTTTAACCATGAAATTTAGATGTAAAATACGGTAAAATAATTAATAGGGCATATTTCGATGGGTAAAAGTGTAAAACCCAGTGCATTTAACATAAAAATGGGTTGAAATATGACGGAGCTCTTGGAGGGACACTTCTGTGTTCCATTCTTCCATCCGGTTCTCCCCAGTGGTCAGGCCGGTGCATGTCTGACCGATGCGGCGCCTAGCTGCTGCGCGGGCTGACCGCTTGTGGAGCTCTCGGACTCGGAGAGAGGCCTGACCGCAGAAATACTGCAGCTCAATACCCTACCTAAATGCAAAGTTCGAGACACGTGGTTCACTTCATTTAGCTAATATCAGTCTGCACTGCCTTCGGGCTGATTTGTCAAGTTCACAAAATGTGGAACGGGATGTAAGGTTAGAATCAGCGGCGAATCAGAACATATCTCGAAGCCCTGGCCAACGAAATGGTCCACATGACTATTACTGTCAGGCTCAGAGAAAATTTGGGTTGTTTTTGTGTCAGTCGGTAATTCTGCAACAGTGGCTCTAACTAACGCAGCACTAGTTGACAGACAGCATTACAGCGTGAAATCCAGCTTTACACCACAGCGTGACCCAGTTCTGTGAGGAATTCTGTTCAGGAGATCGCATTTCAGGCTCTCCACATCATGTGTGACTGACTTTTACATTATACTGTAACAACGATCACACACTAGGAATGTTATAAAGCACCTAAATCTGAGTTTCTTTTGTATATTATCTATGACTTTATAAACTCTAACAACAATGTGCTTCTGTTTTTTTTTTCAGGCTAAATCTACCCAAGACATTGGCTGTCAGATTGATTTAGTAGTCTGCAAGGATGAACTTGTCCAGCCTGACGTGAAGCCTTACCGGCGTAGCAAAGGTGAATTATTTTTAATATTCGTCTATGTCAGCGGTTCCCAAACCTATTTACCCGCGCACCCCCTTCTACGTCCCGACCATGGCAACACACACCCCAGCCCCCACATCAGAGCATGGATATATATATATATATATATATATATATATATATATATATATATATATATCAGACGTCAAGCTAAACAGGCACTCGACAGTCAAGGTTAAAAAAAATGATTGACCTTTTCCCCCATCAATTTCATTTTTTAAATAGTAATTAATAAACATTCAATACCATTACAATTTCCTTTTATTTAATTTTAAATAAATATTTAGAGTGCCCAGGTAGCACATAAAAATGCAATTTAACGGTTTTCTTAAAGTAGGAACGTTTAACCTGTGGCGCCAGCTCTCTCCTTCCTTCTGCTCTGCGTAAACCTGAACTGGCTACCTACTTGTGTGTAATCAAATGTCTATAGGGGAAAAGATGGAAAAGATATAGCCATGAGGTTCACTTTTGCCTCAGACCGACTTATTGCATTTTTATGGTGTGGCTGAATCTGCAATCCGCTGCCAGGCGGACTGGAATAACAAATGGTGCAGTAACGGCGCAGCGCGTGTTCTTATTTAATCTCTCTCTCTCTATGTGTGTGTGTGTGTGTGCGTGCGTGTGTGTCACAGCTCCATGAGCTGCTCCAGTCACTGCGTCTCGTTATTGGCGCTATTTAAACCAATGTTGTAAAATTACTTCTGCCCAGCCGAGATGTGCTCACATGTGCACCCGTGAGCCGCGGTTCTGCTGGAACGCGTCTGACCTCTGACAGACGCACTCTGAACTTCCGATCTTCAGCACGCTTTTAATAGCCTGACACGTTTAGAATGCTGTCCCACAGTCAGTGTGCTAATATAATAATATAATAATGCTAAAATGCTCAGATGGGAATCGTGTCTTGATTTATTTTGTTACATGCATCATGTTCTTTGTGTGACGTTTACAATGTCAGAACACCTGCATGAGACAAGGTGTTAATTACAATCTGGCAGAATGACTCACCACCTTCAGATTTCTCCAACATCGTTAAAAATGATCAAATACGGAACATATCGGCGTGCGCCAGGCCAGAGCGCTGAAGCTCGGCGCATTGCTATTATGAAGCTAGGGCACATGCGGAGGACACACACACACACACACACATGCACAACATATACTTGTTTTCAATTACTTTTATTGGGCCCACGTACTTTTTCTTTGGCCCACCCACAAATGAGTTTCTGGCTACGCTAATGGTGACATATGACAGACTTCTCTGAGCTCCGCAGCCATTACACTTTTCACCTCGTGCATCCCCTAGCGGGAACTCGCGCACCACACTTAGGGAATCCCTGGTCTATGTAAACATTTTATTATTACCTTCTAGTTTTAATTTGTTTTACAGATTAGTGTTACATGTGATTTTATGCTCTATTAAACATTTATAAATGTGCTGTTTCTTTGTTTTTTATATAGCCACCTAGTTTAGAGCTCCCAGCTGCTGTGTGTCTTGTGACTCAGGGACCATGATGGAAATTCATCTTCCAGAAAGTCTGGCTCATCATTTAGCCAGATTTCTAAGGCTTAGGCCAAAAATGTTTAGGTTAGTTTTGATAAGGTCTGTGCATCTCTCATTTCATGACGTAACTTTTCATATTTTAGTTCCTGGGTGCCTTCAATGTCCAGGGACTGTCCAAGCAGACATTCTATCGACATCAGGCAAAGCTCTTAATTCCAACATTGAGCTGGCAGTGGCATCTAGAGCAAGCTGATTTCATCCAGGAGGCTACAGAATCTGGACCTGTGACTCTTGGTGGTGACATGCGAGCTGATTCACCTGGTGAATACGTTTAAATTTATTTATTTTATTCCTTTGCTATCAAATGTAAATTAAGCAATAACTTGCATTTCTTGAAGGACACTCAGCCAAATATGGCAGCTACACCATGATGGATCTCAAAAGAAACAAAGTTATTGATTTTCAACTCGTACAGGTACAACATTACCTGATGATTCCAATACATTTCATGGTTAATTATTCACAGATCAATGGAGAATTATGTTTATTTTCAGAGCAATGAAGTTGGAAATAGTGTGCGAATGGAGAAGGAGGGATTTGTGCGAAGTCTGAGCACACTTTTGGAGAGGGGGGTCGATGTGCAGCAAGTTGTGACTGACCGCCACACAGGGGTGCAGAAGTATTTGCGGGAGGAAAAAAGGAAATCAGTCACTACTTTGACCCCTGGCACATGGGAAAAGGTAATCTTTGGGGATGTATATAGTGAATATTACAGGATTTTTTTTTCTATTTTAAATGTGGGTCTATTTGGCTCTCCAGGAATTGGTAAGAAAATCGAAGAGCTGGGGAAGAGAAAGACGACCCAGGATGTGAGACTGTGGAAGCAAAGTGTGGTGAACCACCTCTACTGGTCAGCATCCAGTTCCTCCTCAGGACAGGAGGCAGTAGCAAAGTGGACTTCAGTTGCCAACCACATCCAAAATGTGCACAGCCATGACAACGCCCTGTTCCCTAGCTGTCTGCATGCACCTCTGGATGGAGAACAGGCAAGACAGTGGCTCAAACCAAGTAAGTGTAGCATGTACTCATTACAGCTGAGCCTTTACTGTTTGGTTTTTTTACATTTAAAACACGTCACCCTCAACAGAATATTTGTCTTCACCTCCTTCAACATGGAGAAATGTTTTTGGAGCATGAGAGTTACAGACGTCAAACGTAGCTGCTAAGGTCACACACCACCATTTGGCCAACAGCAATTAATTACTAAGAATAAAATGCTGTGCAGAAATTTCACAAGAGGGCACCACACAACTCATGGTTTTAGGCAGAACAGCCTTAATTGAAATAATATGTACTAAGATGCCGTAAGTAATGACCACACCTGTCTACAGCACTATTAGTCACTCTTTCATACATTTGTCATCTAAAAATGTCAGCTATGGGTAACTTTTTCTCAATAAAATAATAGCAACATTCTAAAGTTGATCAAATTGTAATTTTTGTAATTAACATTTTCTACGTAGGCACAGCATCATGTGAGAAGCTCACTGCCATTCTGTTAGCTCCACGGTTTGTGAAGGACGTAGAGAAGATAAGCCCTCAGTACCACACATCCACCTTGTAGGCTTTCCACAGTCTCATCATCAGATTCACTCCAAAAAGTCAGGTCTTCTCCTTCAAAGGAATGTTGTTTAGGTAATGAAAAGAATAAATAGTCAAATTAATGCCTCTAATTGTTTAAATTTTAGCATGAAATGTAGAATTTTGCCTAAAATCTATGTCTGTTTATTTGATAATTTCAGATTTCAAATTGCTGCAATGCACTATAATGAAAATGCAGCACGCTCACATGCAGCAACAGCAACTTGTGAGCTGAGATATGCTGTGGTGTACCAAAGTACAAACGTGGAGACTACACAGTGAGAGCCCTGAAGACCAATCCAACCTCATGTATGTCATATATTGTATGATAAAACCAAAATGATGGTTATGGAGAACTATTGTAATACTGAAAACCCTTTTCCGGTATATGTGCACAAGCTTATGGACCTGCTGTTCGACTCTGTGGTGGTGGATCGTCTCCCATATCAGGAGTACTCGGACAAAATTCCTGTTCCAGAACCTCTCTGTGCCCAGTTCCAAAGACCAGACAAACGGGATGCTGTGAGCAGGCGCAAGTCCAGGTTTTAAAGTGCACGTAAGGTGAGCTACACAACAAGAAATTGTAATTAGTTAGTATTCTACTCTGTGTGGTTTTTCCTTCTCTCCTCCTCAGCCAGGCTGCTCACCACTGTACGACAGAGGAAGTACCTGACAACTCCTCTAATGTGGCTATAACAGAAGGTGCATCCTCACACCTGTAATCATCATCTCATCTGGCAGGAGAACAAAAACAGCTGTGGCCAGTCACTCATCTTTACTTTATTGAAACTTATTTTCTACACAGATCTCTGGAATTCCGGCTCTCTTCTCAATCACATAATTTCTTCCTCCTCCTCCTGAGTAGTCCTCAGTCATCCTCCCATGACTAACAATCAGTTTTGTCATTATGGATCTTTCTGCTCATCCATGCTGTCCACCTCCCAGATGTCTATTGATCTCTACACCATTCTGCTCTGTGGCTCCCATCCAACTTGAAAATTTTGGCCGTGTGTAACATAACAAAACTCACCAGTCTTGCTTTTGTAAGTCATACTAGAGTCATACTAATATTCCTTTTTTCCTCAGGGCCTCCTGATCTTCTAAAGTAAATCTGTTTCGTGATCATTTTAATTTGACATGAATACGACAAACACGCTTTCTTGACAATCTTTGTGAGCAAAGAAATGTGTAGAAATAAAAAGGAACAACGTGTGTTATTAGGGAAATAGCGGGCGAGCGGTGTTGATGCATGATTGCGCATGCGCCGTGAGTGGTTCTGATAGTTTCCTAGTTGTTTTTATGTTTCTCTCTTATTTACTTGTTTGTCCTCTATCAACCCTCTTTATTCCAGATTGGTTCAGCATTTGCATGCTAATGTGGCGATACATAACCCAAACCAATATTAAAATAACATAAACTCGTACACAAAAGGCTCCTCTTGATAGAGCAAATCTGTTCAGCACATTCTGACAGACCACCAGTCTTCCGTCATGTTGCTGTACAGGACATTTTAGAGTTTTTCTTTTTAAAGATAAATAGGATTACATTTAAAGAGCAATACTTTCACATTATCATTTTCCCACACTTTCTGTATACCTGTATTTTGTTGTTATTCAATAAACAATGACAAATTATTTAAGTTTATGGTTTTTTTAGCACACAAATTTTTATCTGTAAAAAATATCTACAAAGCTAATATTTACATAACAAGTATGATTGGGTTTTGCAATACGGCACTCTGTTTATTTTAGTAAGATTTTTAAACCAAGTAAAGTTAGTAAAGAACACATTTCTATTGACTGCTAAGAAACTGTTGGACTTAAAACAGACCTGTTGTAGAAACAACTTGGCATAAATGATTCTTCCTTTTTTGTATGAAACAAAGAAATTCGAGTAATTGAGCAAAAACATTAATTTTTTTACATCACATTTTATAAAATAACAGGACACAAAGTGTCGGTACATTTGAAAAATACTTAAAATAATAAAAGGGGCCCAGAGAGCTGCAGAGTGAGTGGAACATTGGGTTGTGAAGGAAGAACAGTTCTCAACAGTGTGATATGAGGGTGTAGAAGGTGAAGCCGGTGCAGGTCCTCCTCCATCATGTTCACCAGCTTCACACTGCTGACCACCCCCATGTCATTGCCGCCACAGTGGATGAGAAGGACATCAGGAGCTGCTCTTCCATGCATGGAGTTGAAAAAGACGGGGGGGGAAGGTCTTTCCACCTCGGTCCGCCCCAACCGAACCAGGAGACACAGACGTCAGGGAGGCCAAGGTTGTCTCAGAGGGTCTCTGCAGCTCTCTGGGCACCATGCCTCACTCAGCTGTCACCGATGATCCAAATGGCTATGGAGAAAAAAATAACAGGTTTGTCATAATTGTTTTAAGTACAAAACCATACATGAAGTGGTCAAGACGGGTATGTGGAAGTTACACGCTGCGTTGTGTAGCCGACGTTGAAAACACAGGCTGCCATGGTGACCTTTTAATAGATCTCAGAAAAAATGTAATAAAAGAATGAAACTTAAAAACTCCCAGACCTCATTTCATGATTGCTAATCAGCTATGGCTGATTTATTGTTTGGAACACAGTGAGTTACACTAATTCTAATATATTTTTATTTCTATTACACATACATACTTTTTAACTGTTATTTTCAAATGACTGTTATCAGGCTCTCTTGTTCTGGTTCTCATGATAATTCTGTTTCTTCCAGTAAGTTATCTTGTGCTTACTTCATCTGTATAATGTGTCTTTACTTTTGGTGAATTATACTGAGTCCAGAATAAAGGCTACTTGGCTGTACAAGATACAAACAAGTATTACGTTTTGGAAATATATGAAATGTATTTAGCCTGCTAATTTATCTCAAATACTAATAACTACCGTATTTTCCTGACTATAAATTGCACTTTTTTTCATAGTCCGGCCGGTTCTGCTACTCCGGAGCGACTTATATAACAAAATATGTAGGCTACACCGCGCTGCTGCGGCCCGACTCCGACCCAAGAATGAGTTCCCCTGTCCCGCTGGGAGGGTTTCAAACACCGCCTTCCTCTGCTGGAGACCATGGCGCGCTGCTGTTGCGCATTATTCGGTCTTGTCTTGCAATGTGAAACGCTTGGTCTCAGATTTTGTAAGAAAAATAATAAAATTTCCCCCCAAAATACGACTTATATGTTTTTTTCTTCTTCATTATACATTTAATGGCTGGTGCGACTCAGGAGCGACTTATAGTCCGGAAAATACGGTACGTTAAAAATAGTGAAAACTTGCTCAAAGCAAAATATATTTTCATTACGGAAATAACATAAACTTACCGATTTAATATTTTTTTATTCACAGAAAGGTACTTTTCATGAAAAAGCGCCGCAAACCTCCACCTGAACTCCATGCGGTCGATGGGTGTTCCACAGAGTTAGCTCCAGTTGTAGCTAGGTGGCTACATCCGTTAGCTTGGCTCCCACCTCCACGTTAGCTTTGGGTTAGCCAGGGTTAGCTTCAGGTTAGCTTGTAGCTAGTTAGAGTGGGTGCCGTCAGTTGATCCCAGCCTTACAGCCCCACCCTCAGCTCCACCTCTCTTCCCTTTTTTGGAATTGTCTGGGCTTGATGGAACCTGTGACACGGTCAAAATGGCGGTGGTGGCCACCTCACATTTTAGCACAAAAACTTATTATTGGAGTCCATGGAAACCCATTGTCCAATATTTATATGTCGATGGCTAATACACCCAATTTTTCTCTACTCTGACCATTTTTTATCTGCCCTAGCTCAAAAACTACAGCATATACACTCTTCAAACCTGTTTTAGATTATTCTAGGCTCGTAGCAGTATGCATAAAACATAGTTTGTGATTTGTGAAACCTCAAAAAAGACAGATATATGAATTTATTTTTCAGCATCTGGCCCACACTGGAACTGGTCCTGTGCACCCAAAAACATTTTTTTTTTTCTGGACAAGCTTGGCTTTGAATATCTCTAAATATTTTTAAGTTATTCTGTGTGGTATTGTGCTGGGTCATGCAACTGTGGTTGCACAAATCAGGTGTCCTGCAACAGGTACAATAATTTTGAAATAGTAGCCGCTTCTCTAATATTGCCTCCCTCCTTCTGATTCTTTTTCAGAATAATCCTAACCTTATAAAAAATAGATATTTTTTTCAACTGACTGCTTTGATCGGGTATGGTTTATGTAAATATTACCGGATTTGCACATTTAGCTGCAAATCATTCAGGAGTTAGAGGCCTTAAATATAGATCTAAAATGAATATCGGACTTCTTCAAGTGACACTGACAAAACTCCTTACATGTGCTTGTATTCTTCATTTGCTAATGAGATGTATTTTTATCTATATCACAGGGCAATACTTTACCTACTGCCCTACTTTTTCTCTACAACAGTTCTTTTATTCGTGTCCATCCTAGAGCTCCTTTCTGACCTTCATGCTTATTTAGAGCAGCTGATTTTTAAAGTTAGCAGAGTTCATCCTTGGTGGTGGGTTCACTCACTCATTTAACCATTCACCACTGAAATCAGTTTGTTCATTCCCATCCTCCTAAATAATCCTCCAATCATCCAACTGAAATCCTTAAGGGTCCCATAGCGTCCATCCTGTCAGAACAGGCCTTGGGAGCCCAGGTGTTACTAGAACTAATGGTGTCTCCTCACCAGCGTGAGCCTCCAAACTGTGAAGGTTGGTCTCGAAACATGAGCTTTAAATGCATGCATTTATCTCCTCTTGTAACACTTTTAACATGTTTTAAAAGGCTTGTATCATGATAAGTTACACCTCCCAGACCAAAGATAGGTACAATATCAGATAAAACATCGTAGACACTGTTGAGACGTTATTTATGAAATAGAAGTTACTTTTGTTCGCCATTACTTCAACCAAGAAATAAGATGCATGGACTTGATGAAACCATGCTGTCTCATGCAGTCCTATATGTGTAACACACACACACTGCAGCATGTTGGAATCATTTGAATGACTAATTTAACAACATTGAACTGCTTTTGTAATAATTTAATCTCTTATTCTGGAGTAAAATAAAGAAACAATCTAAATCATCACATATCTGTGGCATCAAGAAGCAACTTGTGAGTTCAAACACAGGGATGAAGCACAATGTTTACAATTGAAACAGTATTAGGATGTCTTAACTCACAGAAGCCTGCAGGTCTTCTGTTTTATGAGCAAAGTGCTGAGAATCCGCTTGATGAGCACTAAACGTTATTTTGCCGCTTCCGTACGGAGCGGTAGGGAAAGACATTTCAAACACGAAACCAAGACTGCCGAGTCTGGCTACCGAACCGAGCAGAATTCTGATGACGTAACACCGGTACACGAAGGTGCGGGTTCCAACCCACAGGAGAAGAGGGAGAGAGGAGGTAAACAGCGAGTGGAGGGACTGCACTGATGTTTTAGAGCAAAACTGCGGTAAAAATGGCTGTTTGTCCTCGTTATCTAAAGTGTACACCCACACCCCCCACGATTTAGACGCGGCTCTCATGCAGGTGTCTCTTTCTGTTCCGACGCTGCTACACGCAATATTTTTAATTTATTAAGCCTATAATTTGTTTTTACCCAGTAATGGATATGATTTAAAATGTAGCGAATTACAATTCTTTTTAAAAAAACATACTAAAGTCAAAGTAAAAGTACAGATTTTAAAAGCAACTTAAAAAGTATAAATACACAAAAAAGCTACTCAATTACAGTAACTTGAGGAAATGTAATTCCTTACTTTCCACCTCTGTTTTTATGTTAACATGTTTTATAGTTTGAAGAGCTGACGGAGCGGATTGGTTCAGGCTCAGGAATAGATAAACTAATAAAGAAGGGAGAGTTCCAGTTTCTGGACTTGGTGTTTGATGTCCTTGTTCCAGAGGTACAAAGCAGTCTTCAGCAGTGATTGGTATAAAAGTTACTTTTCGAAAACATTTGACAGTGTATGAATTAATCCTGCATGTTTTTCAGGTGACAATAAAAGTGTTGGAAAAATGGGAGGGGATGAATCGATATGCAGCTGAGAAAGCCATTCATCAGCAAATTCATTTGTACCCAAAATAAAATGGTTGTGAAATTAAGTGTTTCTTTGGTTTTATTGTTTTTCACTCAAAATAAATACCAACTAGCTAAATAGTTATCAGCTGTAGTAGTTAAATTCTGTTGCAATGAGCTGCTGTGAAACACATATAGGACAGTGTTATGAATATTTTGTAACAATTTTTGGTTGCTGGTTGGAGAGGAGTGTTGCTGAAATGTTTTCCAATGGTTCTGGGAGTCATGTACTTTAGCAATTGGTGTAGGTCAAAAGTTCATTTTGGGCTTAACAATAAAGCTGAATATTAAGCAACTACTATTTTGTTTGCACATCTGTGACACGGTCAAAATGGCGGTGGTGGCCACCTCCCATTTTAGCACAAAAACTTATTATTGCAGTCCATGGAAACCCATTGTCCAATATTTATATGTCGATGGCTAATACACCCAATTTTTCTCTACTCTGACCATTTTTAATCTGCTCTAGCTCAAAAACTACAACACATACACTCTTCAAACCTGTTTTAGATTATTCTAGGCTCGTAGCAGTATGCATAAAACATAGTTTGTGATTTGTGAAACCGTTCTCTGATTTGTGAAACCTAACAAAAAACAGATTTATGAATTTATTTTTCAGCATCTGGCCCACACTGGAACTGGTCCCGTGCACCCAAAAATAATTTTTTTTTTTTCTGGACAAGCTTGGCTTGGCCGTGTCTAGGCCTCTCGACGCTACTGCCCCCGTAACCCGACTCCGGATAAGCGGCTGAAAATGGATGGACAAATAACAGATTTACATGGCCATGCCAAAATAAGTTTAGGAAGCCCACTAAGAATCGTAATAAAAGCATTTAAAATAAACACCATACACAGTTGAGGAAACGTTGGTTTAAGTACCTGATATGAAGTGGTCGCTGCATAAGCGAAAACCTTTACTCTCGGGATCCCACAGTTTCATTTTAGCCCAGTCACTAGTGCGTTTTATTACAATGATCCAACGTTTGCGGCGCTCCGGATCTTGGGGAATCCTGTAGAAGGCTCATTCCTTATGTCGTCCGCGTCTGGGTCACAACAGGAATCAACCAAATTTCCCGTTTGATTGAGTTTTCTGACAATAACAAATAGTCCAGCTGCGGGCTTCTGCCTGCCAATATGGCGCCGTTTCGATTTGAACTGTTGCATGCCGGGAGAAGTGACGTCAACTCCCGGAGCTCTATATGCACACCTTTGTAATACTGTGGTGTTGTTGAGTTCTGATATATCTAAATACACACTTTGACTTGTCTTACAGTTCTTTTGGGATGTAGGACAAAATGTAGAAATCAGGTTTTCTTCTGGATTTGCACAATTTAAAGGAAGAAGCAACCTGGCAGGGGGTTTCAGTAACAAAGAGACGACCGTGTCCTCAAGCACTCTTTGCTGCTCTGATCTCTAATTCATGTATTCAAGGTTAGAGCTCCATGAATAAGGATGATAACGGGATTGAGGGTGGAATAAAGAAGTGATCGATGAGGGATGGAAAGACCAAAATACAGGAGGAGAGAAGCAGTGATTCCCTCTAATTTGTCAATGATTAGATCTTAAAGAAGAAAGGGGACTCATATAGACCAGGATCAAAAAGAATCTCCATCTGCTTGAAATAGTATTTAACTCTTTGATAATAGCAACACATTGATGTTAAAACTACCCTCATCAGATTATTCTTGGACAGAAGTTTCATCACTTTTAAATATTAATACTATAATGATATATTACTGTCAGGGTGCTGTTGAGGTGAGGATCCAAACGCAGGTAAATGAGATAGGCAGGCTGGTGAGAACCTTTAAGAGTTTTAATGAAGAAGCACACGGACAAGGAAACAATGAACAGACAAGACACACAGGACTGAGAGGGTATAAATACATGAGGAGCTGCATGGGACCTCGATTGGGAGACGAGAGGCAGGTGGGAGCAAATAGCATGGACAAAGGACTGAACAGAAACATACAGATCATGACAATTACTAATAACCCATGCTGTCGTTCTATTTTTAAAACACAGAAACGGTTTTGTTACCTGTTTTTTCGCTACGTTTCATCTGCGGCTGCAGACTTCCTCAGACTGACGCTGATGGTGGCGTCACTTCTCCTTCTCCGTTTATCCGCAGGCAGCAGAGGACGTTGTCGCCTTCTGCTGCCCACTCTCCCCTCTCCGACGATGCAATCCCATGCACGGTCCAACGTGTAAACTCCATCGTCCCTGTTCATGGTCCCACATCCATGTCTCCTTATCTCGATTGCTTCTTTAATCCATCTTTTGTATTTTTGTTGTTCAGTGTTTATGATCCTTGTGTTGTCCCAGTCCATTACATGGTTTTCTCTTGTGCAGTGATCTGTTATGGCTGATTTCTTTATTGTACTTTCTGCTTCTTCTTTTGCTGCTCTTGTGTGTTTTCGACTTTCCTCTTTCTCGCACTCCTTTCTATGTTCTATTGTTCATGTGTTGAGTTGGCGTCCGGTTTCTCCTATGTATGTTTTATTGAAGAACCATACACAACAGTTAGAAACAGACTAGTGCACCCAAAAGACAAAATAACAGCTGGACTTAAATGTGGAGTCATTTACGAAATCCCATGCAAACTCTGCAATTGTTGTCTTGGTAGTTTTGGTGTTGACATCATCCTAAAGCACAACGTTTTGTGACTCTTCAAAAAACAGCAAATAAAAGTCTCTCGTGCTGGCAACGAGAGGCTTTTCTGATCAGGTAACGGGCGGCAGTTAATGAGTTAATATGATTGTCACTGAGGTTCACATACAGGCTACATGTGAAACTAGTCATCTACCCCTTATTTCCTGCATTAGCCACCAATAGAAAATAAATGGAGAAAAACATGAAATCGAACATTCACGCAGATTTACTTCACATTGAAAATATAGCTAACATGGACTCCCCCATATTGGCTCACAACGGGGAAGGTTGTTAATGATTTGGCGACCAGGGAAGAGCAGAGCCACTGTGACTAGTAGAAGCTAACCTTTAGCATTAGCATTTCCACAAAACAGCAGAACTCCTTCAGGCTTGTGTTAATTGTGAAGTTAAAACCTCAACGTTGCATAGCAAAAAAAGTCAATGGTAGAGTTGTGTTGTTGTTAGCCAATCAGAGGTAAAATGTCTGATTATCAGGAAATAAGACTCCCTATCCTGCCATGTTCTGCTCACCTCTCCACAGGTGATTTTTTCCCCACAGAGATCAACTTACAAGGCATTCATTTATATTAGAGACCACTGCAAATGTGTTAAAAAAAGAGTGAACTTGGTCTTTAAAGTATTCTTTCAAAATAAAGTTTTCCTGCTAACTTCCCAGTGTGCACAGAGATGATTGAAATTTCACCGTATTACACAGGAAGCTGTTATTCCTAGAAACCCTCATGAAAACAAACACATTGTTTCCCCAGAGAACAAAGCACAAGATTTATAGTTTACTGTGTGGGTTCCAAGGATTTACATGTCAAGCAAATGTACACACTTGCTGGCTCTGTGGCCAGTTGTCCCACTTTTAACTCCACCACTGTCTAACACTAAGCATGAATGGAATTTCTAACATATAAAACAAATAAACAAAAAATGGGAAAAAGCATCAGCAACCAAAAAATAACAAGAATATTGTCGAATCAAACACAGCCATTGTGCATGTGGGTCTTATTATTCTTCTTTAAGCTGATTTGAGCAGAAAGCTGAGGGTAGATTGTGCCTACAAAGGGTTAACTTGTTCCAAACACAGGAGGAAATGACGTTGCTGGTGAAATGAAAAGTAAAAGGATGACGGACACAAGCTTTAGCTAGAGTACACTTCACAAAGTCTCGGTGAAAAATAACAGGTAATCTTTTGTTTTAGAACTTTGCAGTTATGTTTCTTTTGTTAGCTGAGTTTAACAAAATTGAAAGTAAATAAGCTTTGCATTGTTGTTTTTTTTATCTCTTCTTTTTGTGTTTTCTAGAAATGGCTTCTGCCACGAGTCTGGTTAGTGATGAGACTTTGTGTTGTCCTATCTGTCTGGATGTGTTCACTAAGCCTGTGTCGATCCCCTGTGGACACACCTTTTGTAACGACTGTATAACAAGGCACTGGGCAACAGGTGAAGTGCTATTTGACTGTCCACTTTGCAAAGAACAATTTCACTCCAAACCAATGCTTCGGGTCAACATTTTTATTGCTGAGGTGGCAGAGAAGTTTAGAAAAAAGGTTGAAACATTGTCTAACAGTATCCCAGAACAAGCGGAAAGGGGAAAAGTCCTC
>SSNQ01033839.1:21179-61938 GCA_006942095.1 Nothobranchius kuhntae | reverse complement strand
CGCTACGTTTCATCTGCGGCTGCAGACTTCCTCAGACTGACGCTGATGGTGGCGTCACTTCTCCTTCTCCGTTTATCCGCAGGCAGCAGAGGACGTTGTCGCCTTCTGCTGCCCACTCTCCCCTCTCCGACGATGCAATCCCATGCACGGTCCAACGTGTAAACTCCATCGTCCCTGTTCATGGTCCCACATCCACGTCTCCTTATCTCGATTGCTTCTTTAATCCATCTTTTGTATTTTTGTTGTTCGGTGTTTATGATCCTTGTGTTGTCCCAGTCCATTACATGGTTTTCTCTTATGCAGTGATCTGTTATGGCTGATTTCTTTATTGTACTTTCTGCTTCTTCTTTTGCTGCTCTTGTGTGTTTTCGACTTTCCTCTTTCTCGCACTCCTGTCTATGTTCTATTGCTCATGTGTTGAGTTGGCGTCCGGTTTCTCCTATGTATGTTTTATTGAAGAACCATACACAACAGTTAGAAACAGACTAGTGCACCCAAAAGACAAAATAACAGCTGGACTTAAATGTGGAGTCATTTACGAAATCCCATGCAAACTCTGCAATTGTTGTCTTGGTAGTTTTGGTGTTGACATCATCCTAGAGCACAACGTTTTGTGACTCTTCAAAAAACAGCAAATAAAAGTCTCTCGTGCTGGCAACGAGAGGCTTTTCTGATCAGGTAACGGGCGGCAGTTAATGAGACTCCATATCCTGCCATGTTCTGCTCACCTCTCCACAGGTGATTTTTCCCCACAGAGATCAACTTACAAGGCATTCATTTATATTAGAGACCACTGCAAATGTGTTAAAAAAAGAGTGAACTTGGTCTTTAAAGTATTCTTTCAAAATAAAGTTTTCCTGCTAACTTCCCAGTGTGCACAGAGATGATTGAAATTTCACCGTATTACACAGGAAGCTGTTATTCCTAGAAACCCTCATGAAAACAAACACATTGTTTCCCCAGAGAACAAAGCACAAGATTTATAGTTTACTGTGTGGGTTCCAAGGATTTACATGTCAAGCAAATGTACACACTTGCTGGCTCTGTGGCCAGTTGTCCCACTTTTAACTCCACCACTGTCTAACACTAAGCATGAATGGAATTTCTAACATATAAAACAAATAAACAAAAAATGGGAAAAAGCATCAGCAATCAAACAATAACAAGAATATTGTCGAATCAAACACAGCCATTGTGCATGTGGGTCTTATTATTCTTCTTTAAGCTGATTTGAGCAGAAAGCTGAGGGTAGATTGTGCCTACAAAGGGTTAACTTGTTCCAAACACAGGAGGAAATGACGTTGCTGGTGAAATGAAAAGTAAAAGGATGACGGACACAAGCTTTAGCTAGAGTACACTTCACAAAGTCTCGGTGAAAAATAACAGGTAATCTTTTGTTTTAGAACTTTGCAGTTATGTTTCTTTTGTTAGCTGAGTTTAACAAAATTGAAAGTAAATAAGCTTTGCATTGTTGTTTTTTTTATCTCTTCTTTTTGTGTTTTCTAGAAATGGCTTCTGCCACGAGTCTGGTTAGTGATGAGACTTTGTGTTGTCCTATCTGTCTGGATGTGTTCACTAAGCCTGTGTCGATCCCCTGTGGACACACCTTTTGTAACGACTGTATAACAAGGCACTGGGCAACAGGTGAAGTGCTATTTGACTGTCCACTTTGCAAAGAACAATTTCACTCCAAACCAATGCTTCGGGTCAACATTTTTATTGCTGAGGTGGCAGAGAAGTTTAGAAAAAAGGTTGAAACATTGTCTAACAGTATCCCAGAACAAGCGGAAAGGGGAAAAGTCCTCTGCAGTAACTGCCCAGTGCCAAAGTCCATGGCTATAAAGTCTTGTTTAGTGTGTTTCATGTCTTTCTGTCAGACTCATCTGGAGCCTCATCTGAAAATCTCAGCCTTAAAGAGACACAAGTTAATCCCCCCAGCACGTAACCTAGAGAGCAGGATATGCAGGAACCATTTGGAACCCTTGGAATTTTTCTGCAGGGTGGATCAAATGTTCCTTTGTGCGTCCTGCAGACATGAAGAGCATAAAACACACAAGACAGTAACTCTAGAAGAGGAGGCTCAGACCAGAAAAAAACAGCTGGGGATTGTTGGTCTTTCTTCTGTTAGACCAAGCACGGGTACGGAGAAGATGGAGTTAAACACCTTTTAAGTTGACAGAACGTGGAGACAAATGATCAGAGGAGTCCAGTCTCTGTTTCACCGCTCGAGAGGGGGAGAGTCCTTTTGCAGCAGGTCCCGCGACCTGCTCTTGCCAGCTGCTTCGGACAGACTCTCCGCCGTTCTGCTGAAAACGGCTGATTTTTATTGACAAGCACAGGAATGTAACATACACAGTTTGCCATACACACACGTAACTCTGCCATCTGCACCTGCAGACGCACGTCAGCTAATAGCCTTGTTAATGAAAGACCAATTCATCCCAAGGACATGCAACCTTGAGATGATCAGGACACATCCTGCAACATCCTTTGCTAACAAAGACAGTTGTTCTTGTATTGAGGAAATGAAGGAAGGAACACTTTCACTCCCTTATGCAGCTGTTCAGCTTGAGCAGAAAAGGCACAGAGAGGTTTTCGATATTATAACAAGATTCCATGAAAAGGCATATAATAATGTATTTATGATAATATATAAGGAGCATAAGTGAGAGATACATATTTGTTCATATAAAAAGAGCTTATAATAATATATGAAAGAGCTTATATGAGAGATATATATTTTCAGGATGGAAAAGGATTGTGCGGATCAGATGATCCAAGACCGTCAGCAAAAAATTCTTGAGATTCACTGCTCACTGGAAGCAAGCAGAAAAAATGCAGAGAAAGCACTGTCATGCAGCAGTCACGTGATGGCTGCTGTAGTGGATTATGTTAAGAGAGGCCACAACGAACTCAGAGAGGTCACAAACACAAAACTGAAGAGAAAGGAACAAGAAGCAAATGAGCTTATTAAAGAACTGGATGCAGAAATGAAAGAAATAAAGCAGAAAAACTTACAGCTCAGTCGATTTTCTGTGACTGATGACTGCTTCACATTCCTGGAGGATGCTCTTTCTTTCACAATGTCTCTTCCGGAGGTGAGGGACTGGTCTAATGTGATGCTTGATGTTGACCCATTTGCTGTTCAGGAAAATCTGACTGAATTGAAGAAGTCAGTTACAGCAAAAACAAATAATCTGTGTGATCCTAGCTTTAGGGAAAGGCAGCGGTATGCTGTAAATGTCACATTCGATCCCAACACAGCAAACCCTCTCCTCAGCGTTTCTGACGACGGGAAGCTAGTTGCACTCGGGAACAGAAAGAGGCAGGTCCTGAACAAACCGGAGCGGTTTGATTCTGTCCTTAATGTTTTGGCAAATGAAGGATTCTCGTCAGGGAAATTCTACTACGAGGTTCAGGTGAGAGGTAAAACGCAGTGGGATTTAGGAGTGGTGCGGGAGTCCATCAACAGGAAAGGGGACATCAGACTGAGCCCAAAGAATGGATACTGGACAGTCTGGTTAAGAGAAGGAAAATAAATCACAGCCAATGCAGGACCTGCTATCAGCCTGCATGTGAGACAGTTACCTCAAAAGGTCGGCGTGTTTGTGGACTATGACGGGGGTGAGGTGTCCTTCTATGATGCGGATGCAAGGGCTAACATTTTCTCCTTTATGGGATGCGTCTTCACCGAGAAGCTCTTCCCGTTCTTCAGTCCCTGTGGCCTCGACGGAGGTAAAAACTCAGCTCCTTTGATCATCACTCCTGTCACAGACGATAACTAAGGGAGGTTTTAAGATGGTTCCAGGAGAGAGTTGTCAGATCACAAGCATTTAATTCTGTTTCTTCCATCGTCAGAGTTTTGTCACTATATGTAGCTGGTCAAACAGACATTGATTATTCTATGTAATCATGTGAGCTGTTGCTAAGGAATTTTTGTGCAGCTATAATGTTATACTTTTACGTCACAGAATTTTTTAAATTTTCAATTAGAATAACAAGTAAAAACACTGATGGCTTTCTGTGTGAAACTTGATGAAGACAGTGGTCACTGTTTCAGGTTTCAGGGACAGATTCATCCTTCTTTCCACTGAAAGCAGCATGTAATGTAATGGTGGTGTTTTACCCACAAGCTCATTCCCAACCAGGAGTGATACTGAAGCAAAACGGAAGCAAAAGCTTCCACTGTGGCTTTCATTGGCAGTGCTCTGATGAAGGCCACGGCAGAAGCCGTAACATGTCAGCAAATGTAAAAACAAGCCCCATTTACTCTGTGTAAAGAACCAGAATAAATAGAATCAGATTAGAAACACATAATGATTGTAACAAAGATGTTCAAAGAAGAAAAGGAGCAAAGGCATTCCACGCAGCTGATCCTGTGAGGTCACAAAATCACGAGAGAATTGTAACATCACACGTGATTTCAGAAGTCCACGCAATAAAAAGCATGGGGAAAGACAGCTGCGTGTCTCCAAAAAGGGTTGTAGTTTATTTCCTGATCTGTTTACATCGGTTACAGAAGTTTCACAGGAAATGGCGTACTGCACGTCACTTTTATTTTGAAGTTTCCAGATGTCTTACACTGACTTGTGTTTGACTTCCTGTCTGGCGAGATCTAAACTGGGAGTTTTGAAGTGTTTTGGAAATGTAGCGTGTAAAAAAATTGACTCAAAGCTTAATGATAGCATTGCTTTGCTTCTGGGACGCTTCCAAAATGTTACACTTGGCTGCCGGTGGAAAGGAACCCGTCACTAATATCCGGGCAGCGTTTTGCTGCCGTTTCACGGCACTTTCCCATCAGGTAGAAAGAAGAGCTCACAGTAAATTTTTGGCAACTGCTATAAATATTCAACATTTAAATCCTCAAGATGTTCACCTAAAGGTGCATTTATAATGATTAGTTTTCCTAAAGATGTATCAGATGATTAGAGCATGCCTGACTTCAGATATTGGTTTTCAAGTTCTGCTGTATAAATATTAAATTTAAACACATTGGGAGCTTTTTTTTTTTATTAGAAATCAAGGTACTTTTTGTTCCACAGCAAAATATTTCAAAGATTAAACACATATTTAGTGACAGCATAATGTGTGTTCTTTAATATGTTGTTGAAATTTTACTCTAAAAAGAATCTGAACTTCAAAGACAACTTTTTAATTGATTTATAAATTCTTAAAGTAATAATTTAGAAAAACTACCAGGTAAAATATGCAATCATGATTTTTAATAATCCACTGAAAAGCAATTTTACCTTGATGTTTATGTGCTTTTGTAACTAATTGCTAAGAAAATGTTATGATTGTACTTGTTATTAAAATGCTTAACAGTTAAACATGTGAAATTTTATTATCATCTTTTTTTTTTTTTTTTTACAAATAATTGTTGAAGATGTCATTTTGAACTCTAGCAGCTGGGAAACATTTTTCTTGGTCTTTTAATGATTAATTTGTGAAGCTGGGCTTTGCCTGTCTGTACTGGATGTTAATAGTTCAATGAAATGAAGTCAGTAAAATAATAAAAAGTAATATTATAGTTTCTTATTTTGGTTCTTTCAAGCCTTTCACATCTTAAAAACTAACAAAATAAGAAATCCTGCCAAGAAATGCTGGAAATAATGAGCTCTAATTTACTTCAGTATGTACCTGTCACTTTGCAAAATGTAAACACAAATTAAGACTCTCTTGACAACATGAAGCCCAATAAACATCTAAGGTTTTTCACCAGCAGTCAAAAAATAATAATCCATCAAGTTTCTCCTCAAGAGTAATTTGACATATGAAAATAATAATCCCTTTTTCACTGAAGTGTGAGATTTAAATGAGAAACAAGAAGAAAAAAAGGCGGCACGTTTTGTATCCAAACAAGTGTTTTTTTTCCCGAAATGTTAAAAATTAATGAAATTTTTTGAACAATAGAAAATGTTAAATAATTTTAGGAAAAGTCAATTTTATTTTGCTGTTGACACTAATGGCTTTCTGGGTGTGGAAATGTTTACCTTTTAGTTTGTCTACAATTTTAATGATGTTCTGGTAATGTATTAAAACAAATAAAAATGTCTTATTTGTTATAATAAAACCACTAAATTATCACACATTTGTTGCAAATATTTTCTCAGTCAACCAACTAGTGTGCCCTAAGCTGTACCATCTTGACATAATTTACAGTTGTTGCTAAACCTTACAGTGCTATAAACTAAGAGCATCAGTGGGGTATTGTGGTTTGAAGCTATTAGTTTCATTTATGGGCTTTAATTCACTGCTACCATGGAAACAGGCTCATTATAAATAGTTCCTGACAAAACTACATTCCTAGAATCCTGTCCAGCAGCATGTTTCATTAACAATAAGCGCACTCCCTAAAAAGGAATGCAGTTGGTGTCATAAAACAGGAGCTCATTTATTTAGTTAACCAAAGTCCAGCAGCCACTCAAGAAAAGTTTATCACATCCAAGCTGTTACTGATAAACTAGGGCTAAGTTCACACTAAATGTCTTTTTGAGTGGTTTCTTACTTTAAAGAGGTCCTTACCATTTTTAAAAATTATTCTTTTTAAAAATGATCAGTAACTCTGAGTTTTTCACTCAGGCTGAACATGAAAATAGTCTCCTACACCTATCTCTTGCATTAGCTTCTAATAGAAATAGACAGCGAAACTCTAGGATTTGAAAAGCCTGACAAATTTACATCACTCTGTCACCTTACATTCATAAACTCACCCATCTTGACTCACGACGCGGAAGGCTGTTGTTGGTTTAGTATCCAGAAAACAGCAGAGAGTTTCTCTTCTAGTAGAAGCTAACCATTAGCATTAGCAACTCCACCACACAGCAGAACTCCTTCAGGCTTGTTTTATTTGAGAAGATAAAACATCCACGTTGCAAAGAAAACGAGTCAGAGGTCGAGTTGCGTTGCGTTGCTCTTAGGCAATCAGTGACGAGATATCCACATATCAGGTAATAAGTCTCCAAATCCTGTCGTCTGAAGCTACTTTCTCCTCTGGCTAAATTCTCCATGCTGAAACAGGTGACCCAAGGCATTCATTCCCACTTGAGACAACTGTGAATGTATTAAAACGGCTTGAAGCAACCGGCGTGTGCCGAACATGGTGTGACGTCACTTACTGTGTGTGGTGTGTGTTAAAATAAATATGGATGCTTGAGTGTGAGCATAAATGCTAAGGTTTTTTAGCTGGACATGATAACATTTTGACTAAATGGCAATGGAGGCCAGTTTTGTCCATTGTTTAGTAAACCTGCCACTACCCATCTTCTTTGGTGTAGATTTGTGTAGTTTGTTGTGTGTCAAATGAAATGCAACATGTTCATTCAGACATACATAAACATATATAAACATATGTAAAGAATTTAGGACTGCGTGTGAAAGTGACTTGAGTGAGACTGAAAGAAAAATCTTATTTATGCCTTCAAAAAATAAAAGTGTGAATGTGGCCTTTAATCAACCAGGCTCCTTAAACTTTAATACTTAACTAAATTCATTTTTGCATGATGTACTGTCCCCTATTGTTTCAATCACATAAAAAGTATTTCCCATTTTTCCTCTTCCTTGTGCTAATATGGCATTGTGTGGGGACACAAAACCCTCTAAAAGTCACAAACCAAAGGTTATCTCATTATCAGGCAGATAATAAACCAAAACTGAAGCAGAAATAAAACAAAGCCATAAGTATTAACCAAAAGACATTGCTGCTGCAACTCTACACTTAATGCACCTTAGTCCATTTGCATGGCTGCACTTCTTCTCACCTTTACAAACACAGAGGACGTTCGCACTTACTGACTTTCGTACATGTTGCAGATAGAACATAGCTTGATAAAACTGATGAACTTGGGCATTTCACCCAAAAAGGTGTGAGGATAAAAGGACAAAGTCCTTATCTGTACTTGTGTTCAGTCACTTAGTTTAAACTGTCCACTAAATTTATTGCTTCATAATCTCAGATGACCCAAAACGCCCAATTGTGTGTGTTTGTGTCTTTTTCTGCAGCCTTTCCTTTAACACTTTGTGCTTCTAACGATGTGGCAAATGTAATGAGACAAATCCATCCATTATGCTCCAACACTTGTCCTCAGAGAGCCTGAGGACCTAAGTGAGACAGAAAACCACTTTAGGCCCGACAGAATTTGACCCGCTAAGCCAGTAAATCCAGCTGCTCCAGCTGTTGTCCTAAAGACCTCCAACATTTAGCTATTTGTCCTTCTGGGGATGACTTAAAATTAGCAAACAGCTCACAGAGACTGTAGTCAGAGCCGGCTTAGAAAAATACTAATCATGTGTACTCATTGATCTGCCGTTATCGGGCCAAAGTCATTGTCTTGATGGAACAATGCTCTAGTGAATTCACTGGTTCCTGGGGCTATCATTACCCTCCCAACCAGAGCCATGCTGAACATGCACCCTGCACGTGCACAACATACTGGGCAATAAAACGCTGCTAATGTAAAAATGCAGGGTTCTGATGATTACATGTGAAACCTGAGTTAAGTGTTGTTTCATTCCTGGAAATATTACAACAGCAATCACTGCCAGAAAAAGCAGCTATGGTGTAATGATCAAGTTGGAACTGGTGAGCAGCTGAACACAAAAGAGGAAAAGAAAAAAAGAATATTCAAATTTGAAATGGAAGGAATTAACAACTAAACGAAAAGCTCAAATTTCTCAGAAACCCGGTGAATATATTGGTTTGGTGACTGTTTTATGTAACTTATCTACAAAAGATTTGAGTTCTAAACTAATAATAAAGAATAAAGCATTCATATGAATCACGGCTAGAGTCAAGTATCAAATCACCAGAAAATCCCATGTAGCTGCAGTCTGAATATGACTCTCAGGCCCAGTTCACACGGAAAGATAATTATGCCGATATATGACCTAGTGGCTATTCAAATAATACTATCAGATATTTTGTCATGTTTGGTGTGCTAAAAGCGCTCTAGAACACTCCAGAGCCATGACCACCACTGTTGACTTAACCCACAGCACCCTCTTCCTCACCCCTTATCTATCAGGGCCTCGCATCACATACCTTCACCACAACATTTTACAAACCTGAGGCAGAGGTGAGGAAGCAGTTCAAAACTCTGAATGCACGGAAAGCCCCCGGCCCTGATGGTGTCTCGCCACTCTAAAGCACTTTCCTGAAGTGCTGGCCCCAGTGTTTATACAGACATTTTCAACACCTCACTAGAGGCATCTCATGTGCCTGCCTGCTTCAAGGTCTCCACCATAGTCCCTGTCCACAAGAAGCCAAGGATCACTGGACTCGATGACTACAGACCTGTGGCTCTGACATCCATGGTCATGAAGTCATTTGAGCACCTTGTTCTCCTCCAAATCAAGACCCTCACAGACCCCTCCTGGACCCCTTGCAGTTTACCTATAGAGCCAGCAGGTCTATAGATGACACCATCAACATGGCTTCACACTTCATCCATCAGCTTCTGGGCTCCCCAGGTACCTATGCCAGGTTCCTGTCCGTGGACTTCAGCCAGATGAACGTGCCTGACCCCATCTGCAGGTGGATCGCTGACTTCCTAATGAACAAGAAGCAGCAAGTCAGGCTGGGAAAGTGGGAGCCCACCGTCACTTCCATCATAAAAAAGGCCCAGCAGAGGACATACTTCCTGAAGCAGCTGAAGAAATTCAACCCGCCAGTGCAGTCGATGAGGCAGTTCTACACTGCATTCATCGAGTCCATCCTCACCTCTTCAGTCACATGTGGTATGCTGGAGCCACCATCAATATTAAAACTCCCAATATTTTCTGACCCCTGAGCACTACCAGAGCCAATTGGCTGCTTACTCCGGGAAAGGCTCACAGTAGGCCCGCCGCTCCTCCCATCGAGAGGAGCCAGTTGAGGTGGTTCGCGCATCTGATTAGGATGCCTCCTGGACGCCTCCCTGGTGAGGTTTTCTGGGCACGTCCAACCAGGAGGAGGCCTAAAGGGAGACCCAGTACACATTTGAGAGACTATGTCTCTCACCTGGCCGGGGAACGCTTTGGGATTCCTACAGAAGAGCTCTGGTAGAGATAGGAGTTACTGCCAAATGGCTCCTCTCTAGAAGTTCTAGTGTTAAACATGTTGGATCTTCTTGGTTTGATTTTGAGGACAAACAAGGATGCTGCTTGTTCAATGTGACATGAAGTGATGTAAAGGAGGCACATGTGAATGTTTGTGTGTGAGATCGATGTGTGTTTACTGTATTTTCTCACACCATTCACTGTTGAAACCAACTGTAGTATCTGTGATTTTTTTGTTTGTTTGTTTTTTTTAATCACCACACATGTGGCCTTTAATATTTAGAAAATTGGCTGACTATTTTAAAATCCTGCCGTGTGAACCAGGCCTAAGAAGGTAAAAATATTAACTACACCACAGCACAACCACACAATAAAGTGTTAGAGGTGTTTTTTTTGTTTTTGTTTTGTTTTTTGCAGAGTAAAGCTGCCCTCCCAGTGGAGGCTAACTCTGAAGTGCCTTTTTTTTCCCTCCACCTGAACCAATCCTCATGTAACCCTCTTATCTCTATTAAGGTAGCGCGATTTGTGTTGCGAATGACCACAGTCACCAATTCTTGTCATGTGTCTTGCCCATGTATGTCTGATCCCTGAATTGTGTGTACTGAAACTCTCATTTCCCTCTGGGATTAATAAAGTATTGATTGATTGGTTGGTTGGTTGGTTGATTGGTTGGTTGGTTGATTGATTGATTGATTGATTGATTGATTGATTGATTGTTTGATTGATTGATTGATTGATTGATTGATGATTGATTGATTGATTGATTGATTGATCGATCGATCATTACTTACCAAAAGAAAAGGATTGTTTAAAAGTGTGAAATCATATTTATAAAATTCTGTGATGATAAAATTGTAGGTTAATTAAAAAAGAGAGATTCTTTAGCTGAGACAAAAACACAGTAGATTTGCAACTTCATGCATCTAAGGCTCAAAAGACTTTGAATAAATAATTTTTGTTTATTTGTTTGACAGATATTTATATTAGTTTATTTAAAAAAACTGAATACCTGACAACCTTGAATACATGACAGTTAGCAATTCAAACACAAGAGATAGACATAATGGTTAAAAAAATAAGATGTAACACATGCACATATCAACAAAATTGACATGCTGACAGTAAAATCTAAATGTTAATAATTTTACAAACTGCTAGAGTGTGAAAGAATAGATGACTGATTTTAAATCTGCAAGATGGAGGAGGCGATAGCGTGGCATTTCCTGTGACATATAAGATTTGTGCTCGCCAGAGGCTTTAATCTTAAGGCTTTCGGACAAGCTTTACCCTGAGTAGACCACACACACACACACATAAATACAGAGAGAGAGAGAGAGAGAGAGAGAGAGAGAGAGAGAGAGAGAGAGAGAGAGAGAGAGATCACAGTTATTTTTTTGGGGACCCATAAATAACAAAACAAATATTTTCTGTATTGTTGAGAAAAATTGATACAAGAATTTGTTCATATCAACAATATTGTTTTAATCTAAAATGTCAGAAGAGTTATTTTGTTATTTTATAACTTCATATTTTGTCTGCATTTGTCTCTGCAGACCGTCATCTGATCTATCACTTTGATGCTTCATAGAAAATGCCTAAATGAGAGGGCAGAGCACTTAATGATATTAAAACTACAAAGAGACAAGGATGACTGAGCAGAAAGTGATTTCATTCTTCTCAAAGCAGGCTTTGTGTGATCAGAGTGTGACAAAATCAAGGCTGCACCTGGAAAAGAAGATCTAAGGATGTGAAAGACAAAGACTAAAAACACACATGAAAATAGAATGAGATGCTCCATTTTTATTCACAGTGATTTGTATATTTCTCCAGTGTTGATCAAAAGACTGCAGCAATTTTGACAAACATGCAAAATTAAAGAAACACAAAATGCTCAACACATAATATTCAAAAAGGGTGCATATGTATAAACAAAATATGGCCTTTTTTAACTCAGCTGTGAATCTAGTATTTTCTGAGTATGGGGCAACTTTATCTATAGAGGGGCCAAGTATTAGTTCAGCATCCTTACACAAGATTTCATGCTGGAAATTACGCATTGGCTCGTTAGCACCACTAGTGTTTTGACTTGGATTTGCATGGACCCATAATCTGGTCATCATAAAGGGCAGATGACTGACAGGACAGGGGCACTTCAGGGAGCAAATTAGCTTTCAGTCTTAAGACCTAAGCATTTTCTTTTCTTAGTTTACCTTTTTTTGTATTTAGTTTAGTTTTATTTGCAGATAAAAATCTGTACAGTAATGGACTATCAAGTCGTCAATACAATACCCTGTGGACAGGTGAATAGTGCTGCTACCAGCAGCCACTCATTTGGCTCATTACCTATAGTTGAAAAAGAAACCTGGGAAAGGCTCTGACAAACTGAATATTTTCGAAAAAGTTTTGTTATGAACCATCTCATATGTGATTATTAGAAGTGTCCTGAAGGTGCTGTTTAACACCATCAGCAGTATCGTCTCTCCTGCCTCTCCTACAGCCTCCATCCACTCTGTTGCAGAATGTGAGAACTTTCTATCTTTCTTTGTGGACAAAGTCAATAAGGTTAGATCTAGCATCTCTCCTTCAGCCTTATCGCCGCCTCTCCTGACTCCAACCAGGCCCATCATCCTAGATAAGGAAACGGTTGTGGCTAAACAACTCACAGCTGCTCTTGACGAACATAACATCTATGATTGCTTACAGTCAGGTTTTCGTAGAGCTCATCCTATCAGGAACTGCTCTGGAGTGGTTCTCCTCTTATCTTTCTGAGCGTTCATTTTCTGTGGCCGTCTCCAAGTTTAGGTCCTCCACCACCTCTCTTACCCATGGTGTCCCACAAGGTCCTATGCTGGGGCCTCTGCTCTTCCTCCTCTATCTGCTCCCTCTTCAGCACACCCTGAGCTCCTTCAAAGGAATCTCCTACCATCTTTATGCAGATGACATCCAAATGTACATCTCCTTTGAGCCCCGTGAGATGTCTAAGCTGCAGCTGTTACACACCTGCTTAGACTCTATCAAAACCTGGATGGCTGGGAGCTTTCTTCAGCTGAATGAAGATAAGAATGAGATCCTTGTCTGTTCCCCAGACAAGCTGGTTCCCAAAGTCAGAGACTCTCTTGGTCAGGTTGCTTCTCACACCAAGGTAGAAACTGAAAACATAAGCAATAACGGCTTATGAAAATAGCTTTCAGCCAAACGTAAATCACAACCACCTAACTGAAAATATCCCCGGCTCAAAAGTCCAGTGGGGATAAAAGCCACCAACCTAAATAAACTGACGCTCTGTCAGATAAATCCTTCTAATGAGGATAATTAAGCCAGATCCCTATTGACAAACCCTTAGCAAATGCCTTAAAAGTTAGCCGTAGCAGTGAGTGTAAACAGAGCTCAGGTGAATTTCAGACTATTTCTGGATCTTTGTAGAAACAACTATAAATGATACCGTAAAGATTTAGCCTGAGCAAGAAGTGTCAATGAGCTCGGGAGAATCACAGACTAATTCTGGATCTCCCGACTGTCTGCTTCGCTCCTCTTTTAAAGTCCTGGGAGCTGCTTCATCGCTGATTCAGATCAGCTGCGATCTTCTCTGGCGTGCCTCTCTCCGAGGTCTTGAACTGGTGCTGGGGCGCTGGAGAGAGTGAGCAAGCCATTTCTGGCGCTGTCCCTCGTGCTGAATCCTTGGCAGTGGGGACAACAGGCTCAGGTAGAGATGAGATGATGGATTGAGGGGACGAGGCTCGTCACAGCTAAGAAAGAAAAGCATTAAAAGGGTTTTTCTTTCTTAAGGAAAAAGACCTATAAAAGCAACCTCAGGGAGAAAAATGCCCATCAAACCAAATCTTGGAGTTTTATTATTTTTAAAAACGGATGAGTCCCCACTGACTGCCTGACATCACTTCTCTAAAACTGCAGCCTAGGCTTCATGTGCCGTGCAGGTGGGCAGATTAAGCACGTTTTAAAGAAAAACAAACTAACCAGCAAAGAAGAGGGGTGGCCAAGCCTGCCCCTTTTCCTCCTGGGGTGCTCCCGAGATGGTGCCCAAAAGGACACCAACACTAACCCACGTGACACAACACAAATAAAATAACAAACAGGACATACCTCTGAAACCTAACGGGGAACTCATCCTCCAATTGACATTATCAATATCAAATAAAGGCACTTTCTACCCTGGTAGCTCAGTGTTTTTTTTTTAAACCACAAGAAAGGCAGTCTGTGACCACATTGTCGACTCCTTTCTTGTGCCGGATATCTAGGTCGTGGTCTTGGCTGGGCCAAAGGTAAAGAGTTGGTGAGTCGGGGGCTAATAACTGGTTTTAGCTTTAGGTGGATGTCCTCCTCCTCAGGGATAGGAGTGAAGGATGCGGCTGTGCACACCGCAGCTTCAGGAACCTCTGGTGGTGATGCCTGAGTGGAATGGTAAAGCTTAAGCATGTTAATGTGACAAGCCCTGGACTTTCGGTGACGATGAGGAGTTGAAATACTATATGTAATATAATTGATTCTACTCAACACTTCAAATGGGCCTGTGACAGCAGTGTCTGTCACCTCATGGACATGGTCTGCTGGTAGTGTTTTCTGTGTTCTGTCCAGGATGACTGGTTGAGGTGCACACAATCAGTCTTCTGTTTATGAATGTATGTGTTAATTTTGTTTCTGTTTTGAGTTACCAGTGACTTGAAGTTTCCCATGGAGTCTCACACCTGCAGCTCATCTCCTCAGGAAGCCTAATCGGCACTCCTGGCATCTACCAACTCCCAAGGGAGGGGAGATTCATGTTTATACTTGTATTTAATTTAATGTAGATGTTTTCTGTTATGGATAGGAAGTTTGTAATTATGATTTAGTTATTTGAGTTACCTGAATTGATTAGACTGGTTAGTTTGTGTGTCTGTGTGGATTTGTGTGTTAATTGTATGTTAATTGTTCCCCTCTTGTATGTAGAGTGGTCTGATCAGCCACTATTTAAGTTGAACCTGGTGTGTCTGAAAGGTTTTTTTGTGTTTTCTGGAGATGGTCTTGTGCTGTGATTGGGTTAAAGTTTCTGTTACCTGTGAAGCTGCTCCAAAATAAAATGGAGTTTTTGAGTCTCATGAGTAGTGCGTCTCTGGCTGGTTTATGCAAGTCCCTGACAAGTGGTGGCAGAGGTGGGATTTTGCTAGCCATGAGTACGTGTTGAATTAGTGAGACCCACGGAAGAAACCATGCAGCGAGGCAGGGGCAGACGACCTGTGGAGCCTTTGGAGCCAGCTGGACCGGAAAAGCAGTCGGATGGTTCTGAAGATGAGGGGGCTGCTGGCCCTGCAGTTGTGGAAGCGGAAGGATCCCGGGAGCCAACGTTAACAGATCTTGTTGGGATACTTCAGGCACACATGAGCCAACAGACGGCCCAGAATCACATGTTGATGGAAGAGGCACGACGTCAGGATCGGAGGTTCCAGGAGCTTCAGCAACAATTTCGGCATCTGCAAGAGGAGCTACAGCCACACCCTCTCAGGAAATCTGATTCTGAGGAGCTGGAGCAAGGCGACGAGGAACAGGTGGCCGAGGGTCTCAAGACCATCAGCTCTCCAGGTCAGTGTCGTTCCTTCTCAGAGCCTAGACTGGAAAAGTTAACAGACACTGATGACATTGAACATTTCCTGATTACTTTTGAGAGGATTGCCGCATCCTGTAATTGGCCGATGGCTGACTGGGTTTTCCACCTTGTACCACTACTCACTGGGAAAGCCAGGAGTGCCTATGTGCACATGGACATTGAGGAGGTACGTGACTATGAGTCTGTTAAGGGAGCTATTCTCAGGAAATATGATATCAACCCAGAGACTTATCGACAGAGATTCCGCTCGACAGAGGTTGAAGCGGGTGAGACTCCTAAAGAGCTATATGTCAGGCTAAAAGAGCTCTATGACAAATGGATCCACCCCCAAGGTAAAACTGTTAAAGACATTGGCGAAATGATTGTTTTAGAGCAGTTTCTTCGTATGCTGTCCCCTGAGCTTCAGGTTTGGGTTCGGGAACATGACCCTCCATCTGCGTCCAAGGCTGCTTCATTAGCAGAGGTGTTTGTCGCAGCAAGACGAAAAGGACAACCCTGGAGTTACACTGCTTGGAAGACTTCCAAAGAGAAGGATAATCGGAAAACCCCATATGGACAACCTCAATTCCAATCAGCAATGGCTACGGCAGGTAAGGGTCCCTCGAGGGACCTTCGCCCAGATGGGGTGTTTCCTAAACAATATAAAGAACCTATCTGCTATTTGTGCGGACTGCCAGGTCATACTAAACCTATGTGCCCCAAGAACACTGCTAAAACCACTCAACTGTGTGTTGTTCCAGCAAAAGGAAAGGAAAACCTAAAGGGTGCTCTACCATTACAAGTTACCAAAGTGGAAGTAAATGGGAGGAGTGTGGAAGCTTTGATTGACACCGGTAGTGTTCAGACACTAGTGGAAAGAACCCTGGTCCCGCATTCCCTTGTTAATGTGTTAGACACCATTCCTATCCAATGTGTGCACGGTGATAAGCGGAGGTATCCTACTGCCGACCTGTATATCAAAGTTCAAGGACAAGTTCATTTGCTGAGAGTTGGAGTGTTAAACAGCCTTCCTTTTCCAGTGGTGTTGGGTAGTGACTTACCAATCCTGTTTGACTTGATTCAGGCTCCATTGAACTGTGCTGTGGTTACTCGCTCTCAGGTCAGGCAGAAGGAGGAGACACTCCTGCCTCTTAGTGCGCTGCCCTTCTTCGACGCTGAGCTGGATGTGCAGCCTGGGAAACTACGCAAGTCCCGTCAGCAGCGGAGGCGGGAGAAGTTTCTACATACTGCGAGGATGTCGAAGGAGGAGCTGATAGAGGTACCACAGGGTTTCACAATGCCTTCAAGGATGGCCCAGATGCAGCAAGATGATCCTGAACTATCTGAACTCATTCAGAGGGCCAGGGGAGATGAGAGTGAGCACAAGGGCTGTGCTGAGTATGTTTTACAGGATGACATTTTGTATCGGCAACAAGGAGTACAGAGGCAGCTGGTGGTCCCACGAGATGCACGAGAGATGGTGCTGGAATTGGGTCATGCTATTCCTTGGGCTGGCCACCTGGGAAAGCAGAAGACATGGGCCCGTATTAAACGCCATTTCTACTGGCCTGGTCTGAGGTCCGATGTTGCCCAATTTTGTAAAACATGTCCTGAGTGTCAACTAGCATCCAACCAATGCCCTCCAAAGGTACCATTGCAACCACTTCCTCTTATCAACACTCCTTTTGAGCGTCTGGGAATGGATATGGTGGGACCCCTTGAGAAGAGTAAGACGGGTTATCGCTATATGTTGGTAATTACAGACTATGCAACCAGATACCCTGAGGTATTTCCTCTAAAGACGATGAAAGCAAAAGCAGTGGCTCTTTCCTTGGTGCAGCTGTTCTCACGGGTGGGTTTCCCTCGTGAAATTGTGACTGATCAGGGCACTAACTTCATGTCTACTTTATTGCAGCAGGTGTACCAACTACTGGGGATCAAGGGGATCCGAACTACCCCTTATCATCCCCAGACTGATGGTTTAACCGAACGATTTAACCAGACTCTAAAACAAATGCTGCGGAAGTTCGTTGATGAAACTGGTTCTGACTGGGATCAATGGTTGCCTTACCTTCTCTTCGCCTACAGGGAGGTACCCCAAGCCTCAACAGGCTTCTCTCCTTTTGAACTTTTGTATGGGCATGAGGTGCGGGGACCTCTGGCTTTATTGAAAGAGACCTGGACTGGGGAGGAGAGAGGGGAGGGGCCTGTTAATGTGATCTCTTATGTTTTGCAGATGAGAGAGAGGTTACTGAAAATGACAACTTTAGCTCAGCAGCATCTGGCTGAAGCCCAAAGGTACCAGAAGCGTTGGTATGACAAGTCTGCACGGGAAAGGGACTTTCTACCAGGGCAGAAGGTCCTAGTCATGTTGCCAACCCGTGAAAGTAAGCTTCTGGCTAAATGGCAGGGGCCGTATGAGGTGGTGAAACGGCTTGGGCCTACCACGTACGAGGTATGTGACCCTTGTAGGTCCCGTTCGAAGAGAGTGCTGCATGTGAATCTGCTTAAGGAATGGACACCCCGTTCTGTAACAGGAGCAGGTGTGATGTTGATCCGAGCAGTAGCAGAGGAGGAAGATGTTGATGACCAGTACATGCCCTCTCCATCCTCTACAGTTTGTAATCTTAGTCACCTGACCATGGAACAGCAAAACCAGATAAAAATGGTGTGTCACCCTCAAGTTTTTGCTGAGTATCCAGGGCGCACAGACATTCTTGAACACAACATTGTGTTAAAACGGGATGCAGTTGCTAAACGCATGAGCTATAGAATCCCTGAGCGTCTCCTGGGTTCCCTTAAGGCAGAAGTGGAACTGATGCAGTCCCTTGGTATTATTGAAGACTCCAAGAGTGAGTGGTGTAATCCTGTGGTTTTGGTCCCTAAGAAGGAGGGGGGAATACGCTTTTGCATTGACTTCAGGTATCTGAATTCGGTATCAAAGTTTGATGCCTACCCCACACCACGTATTGATGATGTGATTAACAGATTGGGAAAATCCATGTTCCTGAGTACCCTTGACTTGTGTAAAGGTTATTGGCAAGTGCCACTTTCCCAGGAGTCAAGGGAATTCACTGCCTTCCGGACCCCATAGGGCTGTTTCAGTTTGCAGTTTTGCCGTTTGGGTTGCATGGGGCACCTGCTACATTTCAGCGGCTGATGGATGAGGTTCTGAGAGGCTGTGAAGACTATGCATGTGCTTATTTAGATGACATTGTTATCTTCAGTAGGTCATGGGAGGATCACATGAAGCACCTACAATCCATTCTGAGTCGCCTCCGAGAGGCTGGGCTCACGGTGAACCCCTCCAAATGTGTGTTGGCCCGCCGTGAGGTAGAGTACCTGGGGTTTCGAGTAGGTGATGGGGTTGTTAAGCCTCTAGTCGCTAAAGTACAAGCTCTCCAGTCCTGTCAAACACCCAGAACCAAGAAGCAACTCAGGTCATTTCTGGGGTTGGCAGGTTATTACCACCGATTTATTCCCCACTTTTCATCTAGGGCTGCTCTACTCACGGACATGACGGGATCAAAGTACCCCAATGTCATCCAGTGGACAGAGAAGGCCATGGCAGCGTATCGAGACATGCAACATGCTCTTGGTAAGGAGACTGTCCTCAAATGTCCTGACTTTGATGAACCGTTTGTTTTGCAGACGGATGCCTCTGACAGAGGTATTGGTGCAGTCCTCCTCCAAGGTCGTGAGAATCTGCATCCAGTGGCTTTTATTAGCCGTAAGTTGTTCCCTAGGGAGGTGAAATATTCAACGGTGGAGAAGGAGGCCTTGGCCATTAAGTGGGCCTTGGACTCTTTGAAGTTTTACCTGCTTGGCAGAGAATTCACCTTGCAGACGGACCATAAAGCTCTGCAATGGCTGCATCGTATGAGGGACACAAACAGCCGTGTTACTCGGTGGGCCCTTGCACTGCAACCCTTTCGCTTTTTGGTACAGCATGTCCCAGGCAAGGCTAATATGACTGCTGATTATCTTTCCCGCTGGAGCGGGGTAGCTTCTTAAGGAGGGGGGACTGATTATTTTTTCCGCTGGTGCGGTGTGGACTCTTAAGGAGGGGGTCTGTGACAGCAGTGTCTGTCACCTCATGGACATGGTCTGCTGGTAGTGTTTTCTGTGTTCTGTCCAGGATGACTGGTTGAGGTGCACACAATCAGTCTTCTGTTTATGAATGTATGTGTTAATTTTGTTTCTGTTTTGAGTTACCAGTGACTTGAAGTTTCCCATGGAGTCTCACACCTGCAGCTCATCTCCTCAGGAAGCCTAATCGGCACTCCTGGCATCTACCAACTCCCAAGGGAGGGGAGATTCATGTTTATACTTGTATTTAATTTAATGTAGATGTTTTCTGTTATGGATAGGAAGTTTGTAATTATGATTTAGTTATTTGAGTTACCTGAATTGATTAGACTGGTTAGTTTGTGTGTCTGTGTGGATTTGTGTGTTAATTGTATGTTAATTGTTCCCCTCTTGTATGTAGAGTGGTCTGATCAGCCACTATTTAAGTTGAACCTGGTGTGTCTGAAATGTCTTTTGTTTTCTGGAGATGGTCTTGTGCTGTGATTGGGTTAAAGTTTCTGTTACCTGTGAAGCTGCTCCAAAATAAAATGGAGTTTTTGAGTCTCATGAGTAGTGCGTCTCTGGCTGGTTTATGCAAGTCCCTGACAAGGCCATCAAATTTAGCCGACAGCCAACAAAGGGATTCGATAGTAAAACCTGATCACCGGGGTGGAGCTTCCTGGCTACAGCTTTTCGATCAAAATGCCATTTCATCTCCTTTTGGGTTATTTCTAAATTCTCCTTAGCCAGTCTATTTGCTTTTTTTATACGCCACTGGAATTTCTTGATGTACTGATTGATTTTTGTCTTTTTGGACTCTGGAACTCTCAGGAACTGTTCTTTCAGAGCCTTAAGAGGGCCCCGTGGTGTGTGTCCAAAGACTAATTGAGCTGGACTAAATCCCAAAGACCGAGGGAACGAGGTTCGTCACACACACCTTCATCTCCTCACGCTTAGACTACTGTAACTCTCTTTTCACGTGTCTGAGCAGAACCTCCCTGAACCATCTACAGGTGGTTCAGAATGCCTGTGCTCGGCTTCTGACCAAGTCCCCCAAACACACCCACATCACCCTGCTTCTCCTCCAGCTTCACTGGCTGCCAGTCAACGTCAGGGTTCATTTCAAGATCCTGGTTCTGGTCTATAGGGCCTTACATGGACAAGCACCATCTTACATTGGTGATCTTCTTAGTCCCTACACCCCCAGCAGGTCCCTGAGGTCCAGTGATCAAAGCCTACTGGTTGTGCAGCACCAGGCTAAAGACCAAAGGTGACAGATCATTTGCTGCTGTGGCCCCCAGAACTCTCTCTCCCTGAGCCTGAGATCAGTGGACTCAGTGGTCTCCTTTAAAAAACAGCTGAAGACTCACTTGTTCAGGTTGGCTTTTGTATAACCTTCTTCACCACTCTCTCTTTATTCTGCTCTCCCCACCTATTCCACCTTCCTCAGGATCCACTGATTTCCCTCTTTCCTGTTCACTCTCTCTCTGTCTTAAATTTTTTTAATCACAATTGTCTATTTTTTGCTCATTTTAAACATATTTCAAACCATTTTCTAAATTCTTTTTTATAGTTTTTCCATTTTTTGTTTTTGTGAAGCGCCTCGTGAATTTTTATCTTGAGAGGCGCTATAGAAATGATTTCTTCTTCTTCTTCGTCTAACCCTAACCCTTTATTGGTTTAGTTTTACATGGTTCTTTGCTTTTTACATGCTTTGTCCCTACCTGTCTTTTTTAAAAGCTTTAGCTCCCTGCTCCCATTGAGTCTGATCTCGATTACTAATTAGTATACCTGCTAATTAAATTTGTTCACCTTCAGCTCCGTCGTTATATTTAGTCCCATGATTTTTGCTGTGCTTGGTCAGAGCCTGTTCTTCTCTTCTTGGTCACGCTTTTGCCTGGGTCTCTATTTTCAGTAGTGACTTTCCCACCACAGAGCTCATCATCAAGTTATTTAAAAAGCAGTACAATGTTGTGTCGGAAAACTGAGTAGCAGTGATTCTGATTTGTTCACTCATAAGAAGATTTTTACTTATTAGTGAAACAAGAACACACGGTGCACACGTTTCCCAGTCTTTTCTTTTTCCTTGTCAGGGAATATGATATCTTATTTGTAAATTTTGACAGCTGTTTTTGTGGAAATTTGAAATATTTTGTAGGCAATGAAATTATTGGGTTTAATGCTTTGAACAGGAGAATCATCACTGTGGATGAAGGACCCTGATAAATATGGTTATTTAGAATTTTGACAATTCATTTTTACTTGACCAGAGTTGCCTAAGCAGATGAAAATATAATGAAAACATCTCTTTGTCTCCCTAACCGTCTTCTTATTACTACTCACTTAATGAAAATGCTTTTTCCTCTAATCACACAGCTCTGGCCCTGATTCAAATAGGCTTGGTGTGTGTGTGTGTGTGCGCGCGCGCGCGTGTGTGTGTGTGTGTGTGTGTGTGTGTGTGTGTGTGTGTGTGTGTGTGTGTGTGTGTGTGTGTGTGTGTGTGTGTGTGTGTGTGTGTGTGTGTGTAGTATAAACATGGAAACAGAACAGAAAAATAAAAACAACACACACTTGTGACTAGCAAAAAATATCAGCTAAATAACGCCCTGGTGTTATCGTTCTGACATCTGAGGAAGAAAATATATGACAGAAAGTTCTGAAATTGCTGCAAGAACAAAATCAGGTAAGAAATTACAGTGTTGTGTAACCAGTGAGGCATTAACACAATTTTAATTAAAATAAAGAAGAAAACTACCAGCTTGAAAAAGACTCAGTGCTTTCTACACTTGATTGTACCTAAAACGATTCAGGTTAGACATCCAGGGGAACCAGCTGTCCCTCTTTTGTGTGTCTGCACAACAATTCTTATATGTGGTTCCACCAACTGAGATGATGCCACACACTTTGACTGCCTCTATATTTCAAAAGGAAAGACTGCAGGACAGATGCTTTTGTAGGATACTTTGGCTCTTTTCACAAAGGTTGTGAAAAAAGCAAGGAAAGCTTTTCTGGCAGGGGCTGTAAATAAAGTCAATAATATCGAGCTCTTGTGGGTCAAGTGCAGGTTAACCTGTCACTGCCTGTGCTGTCCAGACATGGCTAACTGCAAAAATGTAAATGAAATAAAAGACATAGAAGCAACCACTAAATGAAAACTTTTTGCAGACATCGACAACATGTGAGGGTGGTTTTATGCTGATTTCCCTTATTGTGATGTCACTCACTGGGGCTTTTTGAAATGGCTTGCCAGCCAGTAGACCAATGGTTTTTAGGAAGTAGAGACTCACATGGCCCCACAAAACGATGCATAAAGTAAGTTTGTAAATGTCTCCTTTAAACAACATGACATGCTTCAGAGCCCAAAACAAAGCCACATGTTGGAGTAAAAGCAAAATTGGGAGTCGTTACCAAATCCTGCATGAGGATGAGAAAATGTGCTCTAATATATATTTTATTTCCTTTTTTCACTGCAAAGAGAATTTACAGAACAATGTGTCTGCCTTTGTGTGAAGTATATCTGGGGCATATTTGTAAGACTCCAGTCACACATTTTAAAATGAAGACATCCATTTCTAATAAAACATTTCTTTGTTTGCCTGTTTTGTTGACTGAATACAATATTGATAAAAGCAAGTGATTGATGCCTCTTCAGGTTTGGTCTCTTTTATTGATTGGTCACAGAATAATGAGAAGCAATTTTAAACATCAAATGCTGACAAAAGATTACTGTTGCTGCTTTCTTTATGACATGTCAGTCTGTTGTAAGTTTGTCAGCGAGCGTTTGGTTTGATCTTTTCAGCTCTATGAAAATCATTCAGTCATTTTTTTCAGCTACTACATAAAATGCATTAGGCCAGATTTGTTTACTTTGATCTTACAGATTTCTGGTGACTGTTAGCCGTTTTTGAGGCTTGATGTTGCTCTTGTTTTTTAAGTTGGTATTTACAGATTCTCCAAAATGATTATTAGGATTTTTACCAGCTTACTTGGAGATTTTCTTTTTCACTTTTATTTTGACATAGTTGGATATTTTCAATTATTACAAGTAAGAACAAAAGTAACTATTTTAAAATTTTAAAAGGCCATAATATTAACAGCAGGTTCTGATAAAAAGCAGGAACACAAGAACATGGAGGGAAAATTAGAAGATATTATGAATACAATAATAGAATCATACTGATGGAAACCAAGGACTATCCATGCTGGGAGAGAACTCATTGGATACCATAACATACCATTTTATTTATAAAGCACAGTTTAAAAAAGGCAGGTCAACTAACCAAAGTGCTGCACATAAAAAGCCAAAGGCTCAAACACAGCAACAGACATACAGCAAAAAACGGAGGGATTAATGAAAAAGCATAAAAAGGCGATCAATAGATGAGGGGCAGGTATTCCTGAGCTAAACTATATATGTGTACCGCATTTATATATATATATGTATATGCAACACATTCTCACTCCCAGCGCGTCAAAAACAAACGCTTGGTCAGCCACCCTCCACGTCAGACCCCAACGCCAAAAGTGCCCTTTTTCGTTACTTATGTGCGAAAAGGGGTTTTTCCCTTATTTGACTGCAGCGTAAAACTGACGTGATGGGATGTCCGCTACCGTTGCATCCCAATGCAGCGTTACACTGACGCGATGGGATGTCCGCAGCCAGGGCACCAAACAAGCTCATTGTACCTCACCTTAATCTTATCCCCTTATTTAACCTTCCCCTCACCCCTATCCTAACCTTAACCATCTTGCTAGCGAACACGTTGGTGATGTGTCGATCGCTCTAAAAGCCGGCTCTATGAAGTGAACGGCGGGAGCCGCCTCGTCATTGGTCGAGTTTGGACCGAGCCAACGCGAGGGGGAGGTTTCAACTACCACGGTGGAGGTTAAAAGTAGAGGGTATGTGTAACCTCCCCCTCGCCAGATGGTATGTTCTAACGTTCCCCTTGGGCGGCAAATACGAAAATTGACAGTCAGACTGACAGTCAGAGTCAGAATGCATGGGAAACAAACGCTTGGTCACAGTGAGAGTAACGTTTTAGGTAGCAAGAGGGTTAAGGTTAGGATGAGGGTGAGGGGAAGGTTATAGTGAAACATTAAGGTTTAGGTGCGGTTAAACGAGCTGGTTCGGTGCCGCATCGGTTAAATGAGGGTTAAGGTTAGGATGAAGGTGAGGGGAAGGTTATAAATAGTGAAACGTTAAGGTTTAGGTGCGGTTAAATGACCTGGTTCTGTGCCGCATCAGCAGATATCTAATCACGTCAGTTTTACGCTGCATTGGGATCTGCAGTTAAAAAAGGGAAAAACCCCTTTTCGCACATAAGTAACGAAAAAGGTCACTTTTGGCGTCTGGGGTCTAACGTGGATGGTGGCTGACCAAGCGTTTGTTTCCGACGCTTAGGGTGTGAGAATGCGTTGGTATGTGCTGTTAAATTTTTAAAATACCTTTATCATTAATCATGCTTCACAAAATGCTTTCTGACACATTTTTCTTTAACTTAAATGAAGCCATGAGTATTTCTATTTGCCTCAGTGATGTGTTTACTGCCACTCTCTTTGACTCTTTTGGGTGATTTTTTTTATCTAGTTAAACTCCTGCACATCAGCATGCATAGAAAGTTGCCAGCAGATGCTGACACGAGATTGGCTTCATGCATTTATGGATGCAGCCCTGTAACGCTGTTATGTCTTGGCTCTTTATATTGGACAAGACCAGACCTATAATGTGTTTACAAGGAATTTTAGTGGCTACCTGTAGTCAGCCGAGTCTTTTTTCCATTCATTATTAGACAAGGACAGATGGAGCCTTTCTCTGGATGCCACCTCTCAATCTGTCTTGTGTTTCAGTGTTTAAGTAGGCTTTGTATGTGTGACACACATGTTACACAGTGTGTTACATAAATACTTCCACGTATCGACCTGCCTTTGACATTTTATAAATAAGTTCTGTTGCTGTTGGGGCTAAAACCTTGTATTCATACAAAAAAGCAGATTTTTTCAGGAAATGGAAAAACGATATTCTATTATAATAGATTAGCTCAGTGTGGCCACTAGTGACTGTTACAACCCAGGGGTCTAGGGGACCTGGGGTAACATGAAGGGCAAGTGATACAGGTAAAACCAGTATATAAAAAGAAAGATTTATTTAATAAAAACTGCGTCTGACATCAGGCTTAAAATTGAACTGAAATAGAAAATACAAGGAGCTGAATTGGCTACAACATAAAGAACACACATTGACAAATACTTATTGTCTCATTACATGGCACCACTGTATCCAAACTGAGACCAAACACTAAACTCTAATCTAATTGGGCAACGGTGGCACAAGAGTTAAGTGCTCGCCCCGTAAACAGAAGGTTGCAGGTTCAAGCCCCACTCAGTCTGTCGCTGTCGTTGTGTCCTTGGGTAAGACACTTAACCCACGTTGCCTGCTGGTGGTGGTCGGGAGGGACCGGTGGCGCCAGTGCTCGGCAGCCTCGCCTCTGTCAGTGCGCCCCAGGGCAGCTGTGGCTACTTCGTAGCTCGTCCCCACCAGTGTGTGAATGGGTGAATGACTGATTGTGCTGCAAAGTGCCTTGGGGGGTTCCAGGACTCTAGAAGGCGCCATATCAAATGCAGGCCATTTACCATTAATCAGGGACTCCCCTGCAAACTTTAAAGGTTTTAAGCAGGACCTCACCGGCATTTCTAATAGGGGACTCCCCCTCTTCAAACAAACACACACTAACTAGACACTAAAAACTATGACACAAAACACATATCGGCTTCACGGATGTTAAAATGCAAGCCGAGGAGACATCAGGCCATAGATGTGTCTGTAGTCTGCTGCTCCCTGAGGAGTTGTTCCAGGAGTCTTTTTGAGCTGTTTGTCCTCCTTCAGCTGCTGATTGTAATTCTCTTCAGCTGGGTGTTTCAGGGCTGAGCCAGGTAGTGCAGGAGCAGACAGGTGCTGCAAAGTAGCTCTCCTCAGCACATGAGGAGAAAAAACAGGTGGCAGAGAAACATAAAATATAAAAGAAATGGCGGTGGCCATAACAGTGGCAAGCTCTGACTGACACTTTTCATTAAAGATTCCTTCATAAAACCATTGATAGAGGTGAAAGATGACCCTAGAACTGATTTATGAAAGATGTAAGATGATGAAAAATGGAGATATGAGGTTTAGTCCAGCAGTGACGAAAAACTTCATTTTAAAACTATTAGAGAACTTATGTATTAGAGAGAAGAATGGCATCATTTCAAAGTGTACGATCTAATAAAAGGGACCCAATAAACTAGTCTGAAAAGCCATATGTAAAAATGTAGTAAAAAAAATGGTGAGTGGCCTGTACTTGATATAGTGCCTTCTAGAGTCCCGGAACCCCCAAGGCACTTTGCAACACATTCAGTCATTCACCCATACACACACACATTCACACCCTGGTCGTGATGAGCTACGATGTAGCCACAGCTGCCCTGGGGCGCACTGACAGAGGCGAGGCTGCCGAGCACTGGCACCACCAGTCCCTCCAACCACCACCAGCAGGCAAGGGCGGTCTTGTCACATGAGTTAAGTGCTTGCCCCGTAATTGGAAGGTTGCAGGTTCAAGCCTTGCTCAGTTTGTCGCTGTCATTGTGTCCTTGGGCAAGACACTTAACCCTACTTGCCTGCTGGTGGTGGTCGGAGGGACCAGTGGCACCTGTGCTCAGCAGCCTCGCCTCTGTCAATGCGCCCCAGAGCAGCTGTGGCTAAAATGTTGCTTATCACCACCAGTGTGTGAATGTGTGTGTGAATGGGTGATTGTGTTGTAAAGCACCTTGGGGGGTTCCAGGCCTCTAGAAGGTGCTGCATCAAATACAGGCCATTTTACCATTTACATGGTTGTGTGAAAACCTTTCCGACACCTTGCGTGTGTCTCTCCGTTGCAGAGCTCACGGAGAAGTATAAATCAGGCTTAAGGCTATGTTCACATTGCCGGCAAAAGCACATCAAATATGATTTTTTTCCCCCACATGCAACCCATATCTGATTTTTTTTATGACAGTCTGAACAGCACATATCCGATTTTTTCAAATCCAATCCAGGTCACTTTCAGATGTGGTTGATGTCATGTTAACTTTTGGAATCAAAAATACAGAAGAGCATGAGAATGAGAGCAGAAGGTGCTGGTGGAGCTAAGCGTCTCACCAGTATCTCTCTGCAAGTAGGGAGGCAGGGGGGAGGTCCCAGTTTCTGTGAATTATAATTTGGGATGATGGCGAGAACAAGAAGTGAAATAGTTTACAGTTTTAAGATAGTTCCCACCCCAAGCAAGAGACTTGACACGTGTGATTTTGATCCTGTGGATGAACTGTCAGTGGAGCCCTTCACATCAGAACTCCGCCTCTCCTGGTTCAGACTGCAGTGTGTGACTCTTGTCTTCTGAGCATGCGGGTCACTTGGGGCTGTGAAGCGTGCACACTGGACAGAGTTTAATGTCGCATTTCAGTCATAATGTGAACAGCCACACAAAAATGGATTCACTCAAAAAATCGGAGTTGAGCATCATGGCCTGCAATGTGAACGTAGCGTGACGCCGGGGACACACTGGCCGCCAAAGCGCCGCGAAACGGGGACCGCCTTCATTCGGCGCCCTTGCTATCCTATTCTATAGACCACATGGGCCGCCGAAACGAAGCGCAGCGCCTCCAGCCCGCGCCGTGCAGTGATCCTTTCGGCGTCTGCTCTATTTTTTTCGCGAGCCACGGGTGAACCGCGTCAATTCTGGCAGGAAGTCAAACCTAGACTAAAAATAAATTAACTAAATACAGCATTTCAAAATACAATTCCGCGATAGTCAATTGTGTTCGTAAACAGACACTGCATAAAAACCACACGAACATACACACACACACACACACACAGCAAACTTGTGTGTGTGTGACCACGTGGAGGGGGTGTGGTTTTGGGTGTCTTTCAACCGGAGCAAACAGGACAGAGAGGCAGAAAGTCGTAGGCCAGCTATTAACAACTGGTTCACACCATAGGTTCACACACACATACGTACAAACACACACACAAACAGCAAGGGGGAGGGGGGTGTAGAGGAAAAGAGCAGAGAAAAGGCAGAGAGGAAATGGAGGACACCAAGTGGTTAAAAGAAAAACTACGAGGCGCGCCTTAACCGGAGCGAAGAAACAAGCGTCTGGTCTGAACTGAGGAGCAGTGAGCAGCGGCCAAATTTCGTGAGTGCTTCGCCTCCCGGCGCTTCGCGGTGCTTTGGCGGCTGGTGTGTCTCCGGCCTCAGTCTCCTCCCCTTTCGGTCGGCTCATGGGTCCCCGGAACAAAGACAAAAATGAATGTAAGTGATTGGGACTATGAAAACTATTTTCTAATCTACTTTGCCTTATGCCCCGAATCACCCATTTGCTGTACTTCATTTCAAATGAAAAGTAATGGTGTGTGTTTCAGTCTGTGACGTACTTTGACATTTTTTGCTTGTAAAAATTCGTAATTAAATAACTACAAATCTGACGTCGCATAGATGAGGTCACAACAGAATCTCTTCTCCCCCAGCATAGCTGCTACTTACCATAGCCAGAGTTATAGTGTTTTCTCCATGCTTAATGCTCCTTGTGCCATCTTGAAAAAAGGATTTGAAGTTTGCTGAACTAACAGTCATTATACTCCACCTCTTCTCCATGTCTGGTTCATTGACGTCAGTTTGGTGAGACGAGCAATTGTAGTCCGCTACATCTTTTCACACAAAACCTAAAATAATTTTTACTGCCTGTTGAAAATAAGCATATTCGTGGCATCAACAATTCATAGAGATCATATGTGAAATCCATGGCACCCATCAAACAGGATCAGTAAATACATTGTATCTGCTCATAGACTCCCATTCATTCTTTTGTTAGGTTCATCATCATCATGGTTCAGCTTTAATTCTGACAGGAACCGTTGCAGCAGTCGGAACAGCAACAAATTTTCCAGCTTGTCATTGGTTCTTTTGGTTGAAGAGGAGAGTTACGGATTGGCCACTCCGACACTTTCTCTAGAATGCTTTGAACTGGTGTTAGAGATGACATGGCATCCTTTTATACTTCGGATGTTTTGGTTTATGGTCGAATGAAAAGTGGACAGACTTACCAAACACCATCAAAACCATGCCTCCGTCAGAACTGGCAGATTCTGATTGGATCAGTGAAAGTAATGTGTCATGTCTTAATTAAAAGTAAAGAGTCCATTCTTCATTCTTCTGTTGAGCTGAAAATAAGCAGGTTAGAAGCAAATGCATGAGACCTTGAGACCATATCTCGAGCAGACTAGTCCTGTGTCAGAGGAGGGGGAAAACAGTCATTTCATTCTGTTACACAGGAGATAACGTTATATTTTATACAAATTAGTTTTGTTAAACTTGCGCCAGCAGGTGCATCTCTCCCTCTCTGGTCGGTCGCTCTCGACGCCTCAGCAGGAGTGGACATCCTCTTCTACGCACACTGGAAGCTTTTAACTTAAATTTAAGTTAGTGAAATAAGGACACGTTTTACTTAACACATGTGAGCATGTTCTCAGCGCTCCCTGCATGAGCAAGCTCAGCGCCCCACGACGCCACCTGCAGCAGCACACACACCAGGAAGGAGGAAGCTGCACTTCCTTTTATTGAAGGGCTTGAACTCCACCCACATAGACATTGATAATGATAGACATCGCACTACAACACCCCCACTCGATGACATCACAATAACATTTAAGTCTGCTTTCTTGTTTTCCTCTTCTTTCTTTACATTCCAAACAAAAACTTGCAGAAACATTCCAGTTTAATCTTTGTAGCAGATTATGTGAACATATCTGCTATTATATTTTCTGTCGAACAATAAACAAGGACCATATTACCACGTGACACACTGTCCCTCACAAAATGGTAATGTCCACGTGTTTGTTTCTCTGACAGTTTGTTGGATTCTTTGCCAGGCTTATTGTTCCTTGGTTGTCCTCGAAAATTTTAACTGGACTATTTTTGACATAATGCCCCATGTCCATGAGCAGGCTCCTGAGATACAGTGCTTCTTGAACTGCTGCTGCTAGAGCCATGTATTCTGCCTCGCATGTTGACAACAGGGCAGGGCAGGAGACACGGTCAGGGTGTATGTGCTGATTAACTACAGCTGAGCCGAGGCGCGCCTCGACTGGGGCGCGTCTGATCTGAACTGAGGAGCGGCGAGTAGCAGCCGAATTTCGTGGGCGATTCGCTTCTCGGCGCTTCCGCGGCTGGTGTGTCCCCGGCGTTAGTCTTCCAAGAAACCACAGCGCCGTCTTCATGTAGACTGAAGCAGTAACCTGTAACACTCTTTCTGTCTCCTGGATCGTTTGCCCAGTCTGCATCAGAAAATCCAGACAGTTCTAAATTGTTCTTAGTCTTTTTGTAACATAATGTGTAATGTTGTGTCCCTTTCAAATATCTGTACACATGTTTGACAGCCNATCACATGTTTTTGTCTAGGATCAGACATATACCTTGACAGATTGCTCACAATCCAGCAAATGTCTGGTCTGGTGCAGGTCATGATGTAAATGAAACTGCCCACCACAGCTCTGTATTCCTTAGGATCTGTGGAATGTCCTTCTACAGTGAGATCACACTTGGTTTCACAGGGAGTAGCCCTGGTTTTGCAGTCTGACATTCCTGATCTTTCAAGTATCTTCTGTATATACTTAGACTGGTCCATTTTTATCTCATCCTGTATTTGTACAAAATCTATCCCATGAAAATGGGTAAGTTGTCCTAAATCTTTCATTTGGAAAAGATTTTCCAGTGTTGTTTTGACTTGTTTCAAGATGTTATCATGACTGGCGGCCGCAATTATATCATCCACCCACACCAATAAGATCACACTTTCACCTTCTGACTGATATGTGTAGAAACAATTGTCTGTTGCACTTTGAACAAAACCGTTTTTGATCAGAGAGCCATGGAGCATTTGGTTTCAATTTCTCCCAGATTATTTTAACCCATGAATTGATTTGTTCAACTTCCAGACCAATTTTCTTTCTCCCTGTGGACCTTAATGGAAACCTTGTGGTTGTTCCATATACACCTCACAATCAATAGGTGCGTGCAAATATGCAGCCTTAACATCCATCTGATGTAGTTTGAGGTTGTGCTGAGCTGCTAACTGCATGAGTACACGTAATGATGTGAGGTTAGCTGTAGGTGAGAACGTTTCATAGTAATCTACACCCTGCACTTGTGTGTAGCCCTTAGCAACGTATTTTGCCTTATGTGTCTCATTCCCTTTTGTATCCTCCTTCAATGCAAAAACCCACCTACCTCCAACTGTTTGTTTCCCTTCCAGTAAAGGGACAAGAGAAAATGTGTTGCTGTCCTTTAAAGCTGTCATCTCATCTGTCATTGCTTGTTTCCACTTTTCCCTTCTGATTGTTTCTAAAGCTTCATCATAACTTTGAGGGATGCCTGTTGCAGTACGGTAGCAGTAATCGATACCTAGCTTGATACTTTGAACTGCACACTCCTAGTCTTCAAGATATTTAGGCTCTCTTCTCTCCCTGTCAGATGTGCGTGTAGCCTGTGTGTCTTCCTCCCTGGCTGTGTCATGTTTCTCTGTAAACTCTGTCTGGGACTCTTCAGGTTGGTTTACGTCAGTTACGGTCGTCTCACATCTACTTACGTAACCCCCGCTTTTTTCCAAATCGATCTGTGTTTGTTTTTCTGCTTTGCTTTTCTCAAGAAAGGTCACCAGCCTGTGTTTTTGAACGCTGTTCGTTTCTGGAAAGAACACCATTTTAGCAGGAAAATGAGTGTCAAAACCCACAAAGGTCCCTCTCTTTCCTTTTGGATCTAATTTCTTCCTGTCTCTGTTAAACACTGCAGACTCAGATCCAAACTTTCTCATTTCAGATAAGTTTGGTTTTCTACCTGTAAATAGAAAGTATGGGGTCTCTCTCGTTCTGTTGCAGTAGCACCTGTTTCTTATCACAGTAGCTAATTTTGCTGCATGGGGCCATAACCCTTTAGGTAGTCCTGACTCAATCAGCATGCACCTGACCATTTCAAACAAGGTGCGCCAATTTCTCTCCGCCATCCCATTTTGGTGCAGAGAGTATGGGACTGACCTGTTGTGTTTGATGCTATTTTCTCTCAACAAAGTTTGGTACTTCTCTGACATGAATTCAGTACCATTATCTGACCTTAGACATTTAACCTTTCCGAATGGTTCCATGTCTGCTAGAAACTGCTGTGTAGCTTGGGCTGCTTTGTTCTTATTCCTTAAAAAGTACACATGAATAGTACCAGAATAGTCATCAACAAAAGTAATAGCATACGTAAAACCTTCAAATGACTTTGGAGAAATGGGACCCCCTAAATCAGTGTGCACCAGCTCTAAGGGTGCTTTAGCCCTTATGTCAGCCATCTTGTTTCTTGTCAGTGTTAATTTCCCTTTTGCACAAGTTTCACATTGGTTGGTTCTACCTTTGTCTCTGATTTCCATCCCCTCTACTATGGGTTTGAGCTTCAAAATGTCCCCATAATTACAATGACCCATAATTTCATGCCATTCCTTCAGATCAAAACATGCATTACAGGAATCCTTGCTGTTTGAAACAGTTGTTGGTGTAGCGTCCAAATAGTATAACCTGTCCTTTACCTTCAACCGACATGTGGAGCTATTTGGGAAGATCATCTTGCTGTTGTCCTTTTCAAAGCTGAATTTTACTCCCCTTGACACCGCTGCCTCCACAGACATAATGTCTCGTGGATACTCAGGAATCAGTAGAGCACTGGTCAGTATTATCTTCAGAACTTTTCCCGTGTCGTCGGTCACCTCCAGCTGAGCATCTCCCCGCGCTGAAACACTGCCAGTGTGCCGCGTGCCGTCTGCCAACTCCATCGTGTGCCTCTTCTGCTGGAATGCCTTGTTGAACCTGATGAAAGCTTTTTCATCTGTGATGATGCGAGTGGAAGCACCGCTGTCAATCAGGAGTCCCCTCTGCATTGTGTCCTTAGGTTTGTACTCATTTACTTTCAGTAGAAAAGAGCTATTTTCTTTAGTTTCGCACCTGTGACCTGTTTCTGGAGATCTGTTCCCCTGCCCAGTCTCTGTAACAGTGGAGGTCTTGCTGTTGTCATGCGTCACAGTGCTGGACTGTGTCCAGTTACTCTTCTTCTTTAATCTGCAGTCTCTTGCTCTGTGACCAACCTTCTCACAGATAAAACATTCTCCATCAAAATGTTTTCCTTGTTTTATTTTCTCTTTGGGCTGAACATTGTTGTGCTTTGTCACTATCACTTCATATGCACGAGGTCTGTTCCAGTAGCGTAGCGTGCATTCGAAGCTTCTCAGCCGGGCCTTGAACTCATTAAACGTGAGGGAGTCTCTTGTCTGTGTTACATGCACTGTAAACGGGTCATATTCTTCCGTCAGGCCTTTTAACACCATTGCCACCAAGAGCGTGTCGCTTAGGGTCTCTTTTGTTATGTTTATTGCTGCAATAATTTTCTCGACACGTGTCAAATAGTCCACCAGCTCCTCACCAGGTGCCATCACCACGTTAGTTAGCTCTGTGTAGAGTCCGACGATGCGCGTTTTTTCCTTGGACTCAAAGTGATGTCTTAATCTCTCTAGGCTTTTCTTTCCATCTTCTGGAGCTTCATCTAGTATTAGCATTAGCGTCTTGTTGTCTAGACAACAGCAGAGTTCAGCATATGCTAGCTCGTTCCTTTTACCGACTTCCACTGCCCCTGGTGTGTTAGGTGCCGCTCGGTCTTTTCCGAGTATTGTGTCCTTTAGGCCTAACGTCTTCATACAGGCCAAAAACCTCGCTTCCCATATATGGTATCTCGATTCATCTCTGTCGAAGCGGGGCGGCAGGCCCCATCCATATACTTGGGTGTGCTGCTGGGCATACCTGGGCCCATTACCTGTTAAACTTGCGCCAGCAGGTGTATCTCTCCCTCTCTGGTTTGTCGCTTCTGACGCCTCAGCAGGAGTGGACATCCTCTTCTACGCACACTGGAAGCTGCCGTTTAACTTAAACTTAAGTTAATGAAATAAGGACAGGTTTTACTGAACACGTGCGCATGTTCTCAGCGCTCCCTGTGCATGAACAAGCTCACAGCGCCCCGCGATGCCACATGCAGCAGCACACACAACAGGAAGGAGGAACCCGCACTTCCTTTTATTGAAGGGCTTGAACTCCACCCACATAGACATTGATAATGATCAGTGTTAGGAGTAATGCGGTACAAAGGTAATTAATTACTGTAATGCATTGCTTTTTGCTGTAATGTGGTAATGTAAGGCATTACAGGGAAAGAAAATGGTAATATTTACTCGGTACAATTGTCAGTAACGCGGTAATTACAATGCATTTTTAAACCCAGAATCAAGATGTGTTCCTTAAAAATTCAAATTGCGGGAAACCCGAAGAAAGATCCAGTATCTGCATATATTACGTCATTTATGGACTCCGCTTTGCAGGCAGAGAGGACGCCGCGGTAACGGCTCAGCTGCGTCCTGCACGCGGCCACAGTAACATTCACAAAATCGCTCCACTAAAACAAAATAATTTACTTGCGATCGTTCATATCAGCGCATATTCTCTGGTATTTTGTACTTTTCTGACGTGCTTTGCCTCAGCTGAGTTCATAATCTGTGCCCCGGTGATTTCAACTCATTGCTGCTGGAGCGCCGCACATGTGAAGATCCCTCTGGCTGATCGTTAGAAAGTAGGAAGTCTAGGAAACAGTTTTTTCTGGAAGACGGAGAAAACATGCAGCATGCAGGAAGGTTAGAGAGAGAAAGGGCAGGAAATTATTCACATAAAACCAAGAAAAAAAGAAAAAAGTAGGTAGATTTATCCCCAATACACATTTTTACCAGTGAAAAGCAATAATATATAAGCATTTAATATTTATACATGTGATAGAATCAGATCACCCCAGAAGTCAATCCCACATCCAGGGCCGTATCAAGGCATTTGGGGACCAAGGCAAATATAGGCTTGGAGCCCCCACCACCTCACTCCCTGATCAGTTAATATAAGATAGCAGCGTGCTGAGAGTACAGATTGTTGTTGCTTTTATTTAATAAACAATCATTTTAAAGCGCTGTTATTATATCTGACTGTTTTAACAGCATTCCTATCTCAGATACCACATCACCTTCCACATATATGTCATGAACTCACTGAGCGTCAGATTACCAGATTCATATTGAAATTGTATTGGTGAAAGTAACTTAAAGTAATGCAAAAGTAGTGTAATGCCTTACATTTTAAAATCAGTAATATTGTAATGTAATGAATTACTTTAAAATGAGGGTAACAAGTAATAAATAATGCATTACAGTTTTGAAGTAACTTGCCCAACACTGATAATGATAGACATCGCACTACAACAAGTTTCAATATCAATATATAACAAAAATAGTGTATATATTTGTTAAATTAAAAATATAAGTGAGTTACTACCCGCTAGCCACCAAAGCTGCAACCATTAAGCAACTAACAAACCATAGATACATTCTTTGGATCTAAAACAAACATTATAAATTGTAAATGTAAACTTGAAATTTGCCCCCCAACTAGCTGCCGGCTTCTGATCAGCCGTCCTTTTGAAAATACTGCGGTGTTTTCTGGGTAATATTTGACCAAGGCTAGGCTGCAATACACCTCCCGTGTATCCTTGCTCAGCTAGCTAAATGGCTAACAAACGGAGAACACACGACTTGGTAGAACATGAACATCCGAACACATCTTGGCGGTTCCTGATGACATATCTCCTAGGCAACCGAGGCAGGGCCAATACATCAAGGCGAGGTTCCTTGGCATGGAGAAACACCCATTCTCTGCTGTTTTCTGGATGCTAAACCAACAACAGCCTCCCCATCATGATCAACAATGCAGTTTGAGTGTGAACACAGGTGGTACTTGTGATGTCAGAGCATTTCTGACATGGGCAGTGAGGTTGTGAAACCTGAAAGTTTTATGCCCACAAACAAATGCCAACAATGGATAATTTGCAAATGTTCACTTAGGTTTGAGGTCACGGAAAGAATCGTTTTTGATGCTGTCTATCGGCACTTTCTTGTGAAAGACAGGCCGAATTGTACAAAAACATTTTTGGTTTGTGAGATACCCTGCTAGGTCTGGAAAAGGCATCAAGCACATTTATATAAAATGTATACATCTGTTTATGCAGGTTAGGCCAATTTTACCACTAGGCAAATTGAGTTTATGTTGAGTGTTAAAATAAGGGTTTTCTCCAGAGATGTGAAATGTAAATGTAAAAATTTAGTTTGTAAAATGTCCCATGTTTTCTTTTGGAACAAAGTAAAAGGATGCAAAAAGACGCTCTTCTCTTTGGAACAAATAAATTGTTCATAATTTTATTGACTTACTGAAAGTTATTCTACACTCTTATTAACAGGCAATTTCAAAATATATCTTTTTGAAGTTGTATTGACACCCCAGCATTTCTTCAGAATTATGACATTTAAATGAGGAAAAATGCTCAAGATCCTCAACAAAAAGATGCTGCATGTATGAGAAAAGCAAAAACACCTTTCATTTTGTCCTCTGGATAAAAGATGTGGTCTCAGCAGGTACAAACACATGCACAATTTAAAGTCATTATCGAAATTGCGGCGCAACACCTGATCGGAACAAACATCTCTGCAGGTGTGATACTTGACTTGAATATGAACACGTCTATCAACAGAAAAATATCAAACCAAGCACAATGAAACACCTCAGTATTAGCATGTAATTACATTATAGCCATCAAGCTGTTGCACAGAAAATCACATGTGACACAAAAAACACAAATGCTTTCAGCCTCGTAGGTAAATCTGTAAACATCGTAATTCTGATTAACTATTTTCTTTACAGAAAACAGAACCTTTATCAAACTCATCCGCTGATATTATGTGTGAATACTAATGCAGCTGTTCACTCAATTCTCCCCAAAAATTCTTCCCATCAAACGCACACCTACGCGCACCTTTTCACTGAGAGCATCTGTCTGCCTTTTCCTGAGCTGTCTGCAGCCCATCAACATCCATCTGTCTTGGATTTTTCTCTAACACTCCCCGGTGTTGTATGACAGATGCAGTGCGGTGTCAGTTTGTCATCTGCTGCTAGTTTGATATTTTTCCTTTCAGTTTTTAAGCTGATCTTTGACAACCTTTTTTGTTTGAAGCATAAAAAAGCATAAAGGAAATAAACACAAGGACCAGAAGAGCAGAGCGTGTTGAATAGAAAAGGGGAGATAAAGATGGATTGTGTATTGAGGGTAAATTCTCAGTTCCCATAAAATGGCATGTTGCAAAGTGAGCCTGATGTTATCTAGCATCCTACAGAAAATATTTGCTCCACTTCAGCTGCTCTCCATCATATTTATTCAGAAATGCTTGAACTGAAAGTGATTAAAACACACCGATTCTTCACATTTCTCAGGATAAAAAATCTTAAAAACACATAAATAACAACACAAATAAACTCCATATGTTCATGAATCTTCCAAGAATGTTATATTTAAACTTGCTTAAACTTTTCGGGGATTTGTTTTGAAAATTTACATCACTTTTTGTTTGTTTGCATATTACGTATCAACACCTATTGTTTAACAACTATCTACTTAATATGTGGATGAATAACTTAATGTGGATGAAGATGGCAAAGGAGTTTAGTGCCCACCCGAGGCTTGCAGGTTCATACTCCTCTATCTCAGAGACAAATCAGACAAAGGCAATCATTTAATTACTTCAATATGTTTTAATTGTTATGATATGAGGGCTATTCTTATAAATACCTGTGCACGAGTGAGGTTGTGACTTACAGCAAAGAGGCAGAGATAAAACTGTTATATTTCTTTCTTCACCTGAGTTATCTGCTCCAAGTGTACTGATATCCTGCCAGAGAGTACCAGACAGGTCAGGTTACAGTGTTGATAAACACGGAAGTCTACAGGTAATAGTTTTTTGCTGTAGGTCATGTGGCACAGTTCTGGTTGGTCTCCAGGATTCACTTCCTGTCACTGGCAGCTGTGTTGCCAACTCTGAAGTTGTGCTCACAAACCACATCTTGAACTTGAAGTCATTGTTTTGATCATGGCTGAGACAGACTGCCTCAAACACACGACACGAGTAGGGTGACCAGATCCCAACTTGCCAAATGTGAAACAGAGACTACTCAATATGAGACAATGTGAAGTTCCAATGTAACGAGAAAAGAACAAACAAAGCATACATGCTGCCTTTTAGCCCCAACATCACTGTTACATATACATAAAATTATTATTCTTATTATCATCATATATTTCTTGTATATATTCTATTTGAATTCAACATAAACAAGCATACAGCAAAAGCTTTTCTATTTCACAGTTCCTCTCAAGTTACCACAACATAACTCTGTAGTGGCTTTGATAATTTTAATAATATAGATAGGCCCACAATAATTAAAAAATGCAGGTTTAAGCAGCTTTTCAAAGTTTTCATTGAATGATTTTGTCATGGTCTGCGTCTGCGTCTTTCCCCATGTGTCTCCTGATGTTCTCCATCCCTCTCTAGATTCCCCTTTGGTGTCTCATAGCGCCCTCATGTGTCTTTTGTCTACATCTCAAGTATGTGTCTTCTGTTTTTAGCCCTTCAGGTCTTCCCCAGCCCTCCAGGTGTAGCTCCAGCCTCTTTGTCCCCAATTCGGTGTGTGTGTGTGTGTGTGTGTGTGTGTTTGTGTGTGTGTGTCCATTCCCCAGTTCAGTGTGTGTGTGTGTGTGTTTGTGTGTTAGTGTGTGTGTGTGTGTGTGTGAGTCCTTCCCTCAGTCTTTAGGTTTAGTTTTGTGTTTTATTGTTTTAGGTATCTGCCCTCCTCTGGTTCTGTTTCCCCATTTAGATAATTGTTGTCACCTGCCTTCCCTCCGGCCCTCACTCCACACACCTGCTTCCTGTTTCCCTAATTGTTCCTCCCTGTGTATTTAAGCCCTGTCTTGTCTCTGTTTGGTGTCGGTCCATTGTTTGTAAATTCTGTCATGTCCTCTCGTGCCTCTCGTATTTGGATCTAAGTCTTCTTGTGCTTCCTGTGTATTTGGATCTCCAGATCTTCATCTGGATTTTTGACTGTTTTGGCTTCCAGCCTTTGGGATTTATTTTCTTTTTGTTTGTTTTGGTCATCCTAAAATAAAGGATTTTTATTTTATTTTATTCAACTTCTGCCTCGTGTCATCCTGGGTTACTGCATTTTGGGTCCTACTAACCTCGCATCGTGACAGATTTCCACAACAGATTGACAGTAAAAGTACTAGTAATATTTTTTAGATCTTTATGTTTGTTTAATTAATTTTCCACTAAAATCAGCATCTCATTGACAAAATATTCATACTTTTTTGCTTTTTTTTCATAATTCAGAAGCAAAACATTTTTTTAAACATGACAACAAATCTCTTCTAGATTTTAGATGAGAGAATTAACATCAGATTCTAATCTCTAAAAATTCAGATCTAATCTAAAAATAGTTTCTTAGAGTTACTTTTTGCCTCAAATTTCTTAGAATAAGTGATCAAAGCTTATTTCTTCACTGTGCTTTAAGGGGCTCAGCATGTACGTAGGTATCTGAAACCGCAGCACCTTGTCTGTTTTAGAACCTCCATTGCGCTTATCATGGACCTGTCTAACTACTGGAAAACCTTGTAAGTCACTTTGGACAAAAGCGTCTGCTAAATACATAAACATAAACATAAAACCTGCTTTTGACCTCTTAATATCAGACTCTGTGCCGAGACATGAAGAAATGACTCAGAAACAACAAAGACTCTGTCGAGTATCTCTGAACAGGTTTAATCCACGAGTTTACAGCATTATCTCCTCCGTGCTCACTCACGCTTGTTTTGGAGGTTCAGGCGTGCTCCACACATGCCCCGGATTGGCGATAAAGTCCCGCCTCCGTTTGATTGACAGCAACAGATTTTTCCAGTTTCTTCTATAAAATTAAAACTCGAAATGGGACACTGTCAATAATGTGGGACATGAGCCACAATTTGCGGGACTAAGTAAATGGAAAAGTAATGAAAATGTGGGACTGTCCCGCATAAAGTG
>SSNQ01033839.1:0-21169 GCA_006942095.1 Nothobranchius kuhntae | reverse complement strand
TTAATTTTCCACTAAAATCAGCATCTCATTGACAAAATATTCATACTTTTTTGCTTTTTTTTCATAATTCAGAAGCAAAACATTTTTTTAAACATGACAACAAATCTCTTCTAGATTTTAGATGAGAGAATTAACATCAGATTCTAATCTCTAAAAATTCAGATCTAATCTAAAAATAGTTTCTTAGAGTTACTTTTTGCCTCAAATTTCTTAGAATAAGTGATCAAAGCTTATTTCTTCACTGTGCTTTAAGGGGCTCAGCATGTACGTAGGTATCTGAAACCGCAGCACCTTGTCTGTTTTAGAACCTCCATTGCGCTTATCATGGACCTGTCTAACTACTGGAAAACCTTGTAAGTCACTTTGGACAAAAGCGTCTGCTAAATACATAAACATAAACATAAAACCTGCTTTTGACCTCTTAATATCAGACTCTGTGCCGAGACATGAAGAAATGACTCAGAAACAACAAAGACTCTGTCGAGTATCTCTGAACAGGTTTAATCCACGAGTTTACAGCATTATCTCCTCCGTGCTCACTCACGCTTGTTTTGGAGGTTCAGGCGTGCTCCACACATGCCCCGGATTGGCGATAAAGTCCCGCCTCCGTTTGATTGACAGCAACAGATTTTTCCAGTTTCTTCTATAAAATTAAAACTCGAAATGGGACACTGTCAATAATGTGGGACATGAGCCACAATTTGCGGGACTAAGTAAATGGAAAAGTAATGAAAATGTGGGACTGTCCCGCATAAAGTGAGACATCTAGTCACCCTATCCATGAGTAAAAGTTGCAGCTGTGAGGCTGTATATATTAAGCCAGCCATAAAACGATCGGATGTGACAGATGACCCTTGATGGTATAAAAGAGGTGTTTAAATAATTGGGATTAGCACATTGGGCTTGTGAACTTTTCACTTGATAGCTTGATATTTTTACCATGAGTAACATTACTGACATGGGCCAGTCTGGTGACATTTGGGGTGTTTATGGCAACTAAATAAACAAAGCATTTACTACTGACCAGTAAAATACATTACCCTTCTAAAGGTAGCACTGAATGCATTTCCCAGTGTGTGTCACATCCCCGTAGACTTCCAGAGGCATACATCTTTCTAAAACTTTGTTTGCAAGGACAAAAGCAACCAAACTGATGCTTATTGGTTTCAGCACAGCTTTCTACTGCATGTTTAAACCAACAAGGACATGTAAGAGAACATTAATCAATAGTTTCACAGCCAGCCTTCACATCTGCTTTCTAGAGATGAAATGTCCTAAATGTAAGCAACTGAGAAGGCAAAGGATTAAAACCTTAAAAGACATCTAACAGAGACCCATGCCTACTTCAGTCATTTTATACACAGGCCTCTGTAATTTATTACAGTGAAAGAAAATGTATTACCCCAAAACTGCACAAATCTCTTTACAGCTACCTAATAATACAGGATAAAATAGGAAAAGGCACATTTATAACTGAAAAAATTTACTTAGGTGGGTTTCTGCAAAAAAGAATATAACCAATATCCACATTACCTGTAAATGGTTGCTATGTGAATGACCTTTGTTTAAGGAAGTGCCTTTAATTTACTTTGGCTGTAGCCATTAGCTCATTGATCTGATCAGAACTAGCCAAACAGCTATCAAAAGGAAAAAAATTACTTGTGCTTGTTCTTCAAATGTATTTGTACATGTAAAACACAATGCTAAGATAGGTCATTCATCCCCTCTGCAGTAAGCGTGTATAACTCCACAGTTTAACTGGTACTGGCATCATCCTGGTACACAATACCATCAATGCAATACTCAGTATGTGTTCAATACTTGTGCAATACCATATTTACATTGATATATCTGTGTCCCTTATGCTGCATAGTTCTGGAAACCCGTTTACTTTGAATTTGTTGTTTTTAGTGGTTGAAGGTTACAATACTAACGTACTGCCTTTGTGTGTTTACCTGTAATTGTTTTTCTTCATCATTTTCTCTAAGTGAATGTACTTCTGTAGAAAGTTAATTTTCCCATTGTAGGATTAATAAAGTCGATTCTATTATATTCTATTCTGCTCTACATTCCAAAGCAATGTTGGTGTGCTTAGAAAACTGTTTCCCAACCCTGGTCCTCAGGGCACACTGTCCTCCATGTTTTCCATGTCTCTGCTTCAGGACAGCTGCTTCACACAGGCTCCTCGGGGGGACATCAACTGCTGCAGATGCCTGTTAATCACTGATTTATTTAAGTCTGGTGTGTGGCAGCAGAGAAACATTGGTGTTTAAAAGGGCAACGTGGAAAACATGCAGGAGAGTGGGCCCTGAGGACCAGGGTTGGGAAACAATGGCTTAGAAAACACCATTAAACAACTACAACGCTAGCTATTTGAAAGGTACATGATGTGCTAATTTATGTGATGTGTTTTTAGAACTTTTTTTTTTTAAGTTTCATTTTAATCTTCATTTTAGTATGACTTGATATGGCTGTTTACTTTTCATCCTAAAGTATTATAATTTCCTTTCAGGGCTCATTCAAGCAGAATCAATCAAGAAGGAAATGCACTCTGCCATGAGGGTTTAAATAAACTGGCTATGCAGAGGTGGGTATCCACGGTGACACCATAACCCATTGTGACAGATGTCTCTTGGCAATTGTATCTTCTGCTGTTGTTCAATTTGACTGTTTCCATAGAGATCTGGATGCAGGAGAACCCAAAGATCTCAGCTGTGTCAACTGTCAGCTCCAAGGTATCCATACAATGAGACTGCAAGAGACATCAAAAGCACAGGTTCTCTCAAACAAAGAGACACACACTTGAGCATGCAACCATGCACAATGAGCCACATAAGTGCACACAGCAGGCATGCGTAAACACAAACCTGAGCCTGCTCTCACTTCCAGCACTTCTCATGCTGGTGCTTTGTCAGGACCCATGGATATAGTGTTGTTGCACAGGGTCCCTGTTGTTTGTTTCTCAACATGCCGAGCTGACAGAAAGACTGGATTTTAAGCCAAAAACATATTGTGTTTTCCTAAACTCCAGACAGGTTGTTTATGTGCATTAACTTAACTGCATCCAAGTGTTAGTTCTGCTGTAGAAGCTAAATCAGTTTGTGCAGCAAAGTCAAACCAATCAAAGGGAAACAGGGTCACACAAATGACACTGACTGTTGTTTTGATAAGCTAAAACACCAAGAAAATGTTACGTGCTATTTAGCTGTCACCACTCCTGTTTTCCTCTTCTGAATTTAGGAATATTTCTTAAACCAGTGCTTGCTTTTGAGTCAAATAATACAGCATTCGGTATATCAATGCCAAAGGACTGCTTGTGGGTATCTCAGAAACTCTACCTGCTTTGTGGTATTTGATGCCTGAGGAATGAAAGCAGGTTGCAAACAAACGCCTACACGCTTCCTTTGTTTTTGTCATATTTTTCATATCATTCTCAGCCACATGGACGTTTGCTTCAAATGTTACAACAATAGCATATGTTCTATGGCAGAATTAAGAGCTTATCAAAATGCCATGTTTATGTGAAAGCAGGTTTAAAGAGAGTGAAAAAAAGAGCAAGTTATCTACCAACAGTTTTTTTTTAGGTTAAACGCTGCCAAAACTGGACACCTGTGGTGCCAGACAAGACAGGATAGAGCTAAACACCAGTCACCATATTCTTGGTACAAACATCTTTTGTTGTCCACAAACAGTGTTTTTCTTTTTGTCCTAAAGTTGAAGTGGTAGGAGCTGGCTGTTTCTTCTTCTTTGATATTATTGAGCGGAGAACCTCACACCAGTGGTGTTATGCTGCTAAATATGCCAGGTTGTAATGAATGGAGGACCAGGGAAGTGAATGCGGTGGCTTGGTGAGACAGCGGCCGCATGGCCCAATAGTTGCTTTCCATTTGAAACGTGTTGTTGCCAAGGTTTTTAGATAAATGTGAGAAAACCACTTAATTTTTATTAATTTCATATTTTCTTTTATTGCCACACTATTTATAGCTGTACTATCTTAGAACATTTTCCAAATTTGTCATAGGTTTAAATTTAAATGACTTTCCACAAACTGGATTATAGCAATAACATTTGTGTGTGTAATTGTGGTTGTTAGAATTACATTATGTTATTTTTGTCCAAGGAGATTGTTTGCTTAAAGCTGTGGTCTGTAGCTTAAATTTGAATGGCTGTACTGTAGCTCTCACCCCTGCTCCCCTTCCCCTGAAAGTCACACTTCTTACCATGCATGCAAGCACAAATAATATATATGAATGCATAGATCAATTCATACATTTTTTTTTTTAAAAAGCTACTACAATAAAAAGAGGTACACACCTAAAATAGCTGGTTCAGTTTAAGACCTGTAAACTAGTTAAAGAGGAAAAAAGAAATATGGATGGTAAATTTCCAGCTGAGGAAGTGACATTAATATAATGAGAGTAACAATTTGTAACTTTCAGTTTTAACCAAATAAACTATTTTGGGTGCTCACTGTGGAACACATCGTCACTGACATTTACTGTTAATCGGTCAGTGGGAAGGTTTTCATTCTTATCTTGTTCACATTATTAGTAAAACAAGATGATGGTGAAATATATCGCTTAAATCTTATGTTTGGGTGTTGATCCAGTTTTTCTTTGCCACATCTGCTGCTTCAGTCCTGCTTTCATCGTATAAATACGACATACACAAATTAATGCATTAAGATGTTTGTTAAAAGTGTCTAAATACAATTCTGGAAACATCATTTGTGCTCATTTAGTTAATTTTCCATCTCCTCCTCTCATCATTAGGTGTGTCTCTTCATCCAGCCGAGCTCATGTTTGCTTACAGGGTGAACATGATCAGAGTGCAATCAGGCCAGAATCATGTCATCAGTATTCATTACATCGGTGACAAGGAGAAAATTCTGTCCCAGCCTCTTGTCATTCCCCCAGGCTCCAGGGAATCTACTGAAGGTTAATTTATTTAAATCCCTCATCCACTCATCTCTATTCCATTAAACTCAACTAATAAATCTTTGCTTTGTAATCTGTTTTCTACTGTCAAAGGCCTGTGCCTTGGCTTATTTTTGCACTTAGGATCGCGGATGTGCTCTCAACAAAAATACGGCTGCAGATAAGGTCATGCTAAATTCATCTGGTGTTGTGTGTTTAACTGTGTGGACATGTCTGCCCTTTCAGGGTAGCCAAAAAGCCTGCTATGATTAACGTAAGAGCAGTTCGTGGTAGGGGGGTGATACATTTTAAACGCTGATCCTTCTCAGAGCCTTCTCCTGCTCTTAGTGTCCCAAAGGTCCCGTGAAGCCTGAGCTCATGTTCTGAAACACAATTTCCCATCTGCCCTCGGTGGTGTTTGTATCTGGTCATACTTCTGTGGTCATGATAGTGACGATTAGGCTGAGCAACAAGGGGACCTTGGGTATATGGACAAGTGGTGTATCATTATTACAGCATGTCAAGTCAGCGTTACACAGATGCTCTTACGATAATGCCAGTTAAAAAGCTCAGCTGTTGGCGTAATGGTGGGTGAAGCGATTTGCAGTCTGTTGAAGAGGATATCTCCCTGATGCCAGTGTTTTCTCTTTTAAAGTGGTTTCTTATTTATAAGGGGGTTAGTGAAGAGCATTAAGCTGAAAACATGCTCCGGCAGACGTCGCTGGAAGTAACGGTCCATTGTGTTTAAATGTGTTCAGATCAAACCAGAGCGTGAGTCAGCAGTTTTCAGGCTTCTTGCAGTTTTATCCTTAGATTTAATTTAGTATGAGTCATTGTTTTATCTAAAGAAGGTTGTAGTTTTTTCATAACTATAAAATCCAATATTTTATGAAGAAGCATGGCTACCCACCGGGTATGTTTGAGGTGGAACTCATGTTTGAATGTAATAACTGGCAGATATTGGTTTGATTAATGACAACAATATACTTATTTAGCATCCTGATTAGATACAAGTCTGGTTGTTCACAACAGCTTCATAGCCAAACCTTACTCTTCATTTGCTTTCATTGTTTCATGTCATTGCTTAGCAGCAGAGGTGTGGTCTTGAGTCACATGACTTGGACTCAAGTCAGACTTGAGTCATTGTTGTAATGACTTCTGACTTGATTTAATAAAATCTATAAAAACTTATGACTTGACTCAGACTTGAAAGCCAATGACTTGCGACTTGAATTGACTTGTATCTGTTGACTTGATGATGACTTGAGCATATTTGATATTTTAGCACAAAAGTGGCCCGACATTGACAACAATCATAAATCATTCTTCGTTCTGGGTTTGATCTTGTACTGCTGAATGCAGCAGCACTTTGTTTATAATCAGTTTCAGTTGTATCTGCTTGTTTGAGCAAATAAATGAAGCTTTAAGAAGCTTTGTTTCTGGAATTTATTTATCATCGTCATCAAATTGAAGTTTGACAGATGACTTGATTATGACTTGAAAATTCAAAGTTTAGGACTTGGACTTGACTTGGACTTCTACATCATTGACTTTGGACTCGACTTGGACTTGATTGTTTTTGACTTGGACTTTACTCGAGACTTGACTGGAAAGACTTGTGACTTACTTGAGACTTGCAATGCAGTGACTTGGTCACACGTCTGCTTCGTAGAATTCATAAATATAGAAAGGTAAAGGTGGATTTTATCATGAGGAAAAGCTGGACGTTATGTTGTTTCTATAATTCATTTCCAATGATAACATTTTTAAAATGTAGAATGTTTATTTAAAGGAGGCATGTGATTTTTTTTCCTAAGTTATAATAGTTCTCTTTTTGATACGAAACATGTTCAAGAAGTTCTGTGGACAAAATCCCTCTCGCATTAAGTGATGTCAGAAGCTTTATTCTTGACAGTTTCAGTACCTTCCAAAATGAGCCAATTCAGTGCTCTGTCACTTAAAAAAAACTGGACCTGGTCACGCCCATCAACTGCGTGGCTAGTGGTATTGCTGGGAAGTTTTCAGTGTTTCTCAACCCCGGTCCTCAGGGTCAACTGTCCTGCATGTACTCCATGTCTCTGCTTCAGCACACCTGATATACATTGGCTCCTCAGGTGGACATCAAGTGCTGCAGAAGCCAACCTCCTTGATCATTCATTTAAGTCAGGTGTGTGGCAGCAGGGAAACACTGGTGTTTCAAAGGTTCCACGGAAAACATGCAGGACAGTGGGCCCTGAGGACCAGGGTTGGGAAACTGGCTTATATAGCCGAGAGGGGCTTGGAGTAGAGCTGCTGTTCCTTCATCATCAGCAGCTGTCCTACAGAAGAGTGATTGTTTACTGCTGATTTCCCCATTTGTGATGTCAAAAACAGTTAAGTTTTGAAATGACTTGTTTGAGGCACATCCTTTTGCACAGTCAAACACTGACAAAAACAAAAATGGACGGGCAGGTTTATTTATTTTTTGTATTTGGAGTGTTTATAGAGGCATTAAAGAACCACATGGCAGCACAATGACATATGCAAAATGTGAGTTTTGCATATGTCCTCTTTAAGGAGGGGTTACACTTGTTATTTCAATAAATCTGCTGTGGTCTTTAGTGTGAATAAATGCCTTGTGAGTTTTTCTTGGCGACAAAAGCTCTGGCTCTCCTGTTTTCTGAAGTAGAAGTTAGCTGGAGGAGAGGGGTCAGAAAACGGCAGGATTTGCAGTCATACTCATTTATATTCATGATATTTAGACATCTAACCTGTGGAGTTGCTAATGGTGGCAAGTAGCAAGGAGGGTACATTGCCTTGTCCAAGGATGCAATAACCATGACAGACTGAGCGGGGCTCGAACATGAAACCCTTCGCATATGGGGAGGGCACTTAACTCCTCTACTACCATTGCCCCATGTGGTCCAGTCTAATTTTGACCCTCAGCGTATGGTTTTTAATGAAATAACTACTTTTATTTAGTGAACTCCCACCGTAAGGGCGTGTTTTGACTGATGATACCGTGTCGTACTCAAGCTCGGACGACCGATTACTGCTTTTATCAGTTTTATTTACACACATGCCACATACACACTAAGCTAACTATGCTACATGCCTGCACAGTAACCGTGTCTTGCCAGTAGCCAGGTAATAAACTGAAAAACACAAAATACACAACCATGCAACATTAGTATTATAAACCTAGTAATTACCGAACAAGCTGCGTACATACATTTATAAACTTGACACAGTTATTCACAAATAAACTCACCAGCTCGGCCTCACAAGTCAAAACAGTAACTACAAAAAGAAAATCCAGCAATTTAGGTACACGAGAAGGAGTCTCACATAAAGTCCCCAAAGTAAACGTACAGTATCACTCCGCCTCATATAAAGGGACGTTAAAGTAAACACAGGAGCTCGGTTGGTCAGAAGGCAAATAAATAAACAAAGAAAGAAAGAAAATACACATATACATATATGGGGAAGAAACACACACCTCCCACCTGACCCATGTGTCCTCGACTAAGTTGGCCATGATTGCCAGTAACAAATAACGCAAATGCAAACAAGAAGCAACACATAACTGTGCTACAAACAAATCGTTCCGATCCCCACATAAATGTTCCCAGAACCTAATAAAGACTCATTAGGGACGAACCAGGTAACTCTTGTTCCTCTATAGGCAGCAAAACCACTAGTCTCCCCTGTGAAGAATGGTGGAATGACATGGCTCCGTGCCCTTCCTTGCTTGAGACAAGGTGATGGGGCGACTATAGCAAGTCCTCACTTTGGCATCCCGAACAACTCCCTGATCATCTGGTATCACATCCACCACACACCCCAACCTAAATCAACCTCTGAGGGCACTCTGATCAGCCACCCAGGCAAGGTAGACGTTTCTAGCGGGGGCATGCCATTTTTGCCAGACAAACAGGTGTGGTCCAGCCAACTGGCTCCAGCGTTTCCAAAACCTGTCCACCTCCACCTGGACTGCGCACAGACGACTGAAAGGGTAAGTCAGGATCTCAAACCCCAGGTTGTCACCCCTGGGCCCCGCCCGACCCAACAGCAAGGAGTTTGGTGTCACTGCCACCACAGTTTCCTCCTGAACTTGAGCTCGTGCTCCGATAGGTCTCTCATTGGTGAGGTTAGTGGCCAAAAAGGGGAGGGTTTGGAACGCCAAGGTAGTTAGGTTTTCCACCTCACCAACATTGCTCAATGCCCTCTTCAACACAGGAACAGCTGCCTCTGCAGCTCCATTCCAATGCGGTGAGTCTGCAGGACCAAACTCCCATGTCCACTCCGAACCAGCCATGGCTGCCTTGCTTTGAATCTCTTTCTGGTCGATATCCGCAAGAAAACTGTAAAGCTCGTCCAGCGCAGGTATAGCTCTTGTGAAATTGGTCCCCTGATTGGACCAGAGCTTCTTGGGGTGACCCCTCAGTGCGGTGAATCAATGGTATGTCCTGAGGAAACCCTCCGTTGACAAGTCTTCAACAACATCAGCATGAACTGCTCTTGAGGCCATGCAGCTAAAAACAACACCCCAAACCTTTTTCTTCACTTGCCGCCTCCCTGAGTCCCTGACAACATACGGGCCAAATAGGTCCAAGGTAGTGTATTCAAAAGGAGCTGCCGGCATAGTATGTACGAGGGGAAGGTCGCTCATCACCTGGGTGAATACTTTGGCCCTGTACTTTCTACAGCTTATTCATGAGTCAATCACTTTCCGCACAATCCTGCACCCTTGCAGTATCCACCCTCTTTTCCTCACCCGAAGGAGGGTGGCAGCGATACCTTCGTGAGGATGTGGGGGTGTGGCGAGTTGGCGCCAGCGTGTTCGGCAACCCTCTGCTGATCTCTTTTTTTATTTTCGCTGTTCCTATATTATGTGGTTTTGGGACTGCTATCCTGACTTATGACTGTGCCAACCTCCTTGATCGTCGTTCGTCTTGACTCCCTGGCCAGGATTACCACCACTACCATTGCGAGACCCTGCAAATGCTGCGCTCCACTATTCCAGCCTCTCCGTGGAGAGTTTCCAGCCTGTTGTGGTTCAGAAAGCGGCGCCGTCGGTGCGGTAAGCGTGGCGGCTGCCTGGTCCGTGTGCGAGCTGAGCTGGCATGCTCCTCTGGGTTCATACAGTCTCAAATGGGTGTGCCGGCTCAATGCCACTCTGTGAGGTGTTACCTGGATTCTGTGGATCGGCGGCTCTTCTCCGCTCCTGGCTCTGCCTTTGGCCTCTGTGCTGCGTCCTCGTCTCACCCTGCTCCGTCTCCCTGCTGGTGCCACCGTGGCGTGGATTTCTCAAACCTTCGGGATCTGAAGCACATCTCCTCTTCTCATACACCCAGGTTGGGTCCGACCTTGCCGTACAGGTTTGCCCTGATGAACACTCGCTCTCTTGGCAATAAATCGTTCATTATTAAGGATTATTTTATTGACAATAACCTGGATTTCCTTCTCATAACGGAATCTTGGATTGCTCCTGATGACTTAGCTACTATTACTGAAACTTTACCTGCTGACTGCGCATATTTTAATTATACAAGAACAATTGGTCGTGGTGGTGGTCTTTTGACCATCTTCAAATGGACTATTGCTTGTAAACCCATTACCTTCCCTGATTTTACCAGCTTTGAGTTAACTGCCTTTGAAATGTGTTCTTCACCTCCCGTTCTCTGTGCCTTGCTGTACCGTCCTCCAAATACAGCAAAGACTTTATAACCCAGTTTTCTGATATTTTATCTGATATTTGTTCACACTATGACCGTGTTCTCATCTTAGGTGATTTTAATATTCGTGTTTGCTGCCCTGAGAAGCCTCTTGTGGGAGAATTTGTAAATGTTATTGACTCTTTTGGCCTGGCCCAGTTGGTTAATATTCCAACACAAGAATGCTCTCACATCTTGGACTTGGTTCTCACTGATGGCTTGAAGATCACTGACCTGTTTGTTGATGCTGTCCATATTTCAGATCATTTTCCGGTTTTGTTTCGCTTTCATAGATCCAATGCCTCTTTAATTAATTTATTGCCTGCTCGCAGAGCCTGATCTTTTACTCCATCTACTGCAACAGAATTCTGTACTTTGTTCACTGATCTTGTTTCCACTTTGCCGGTGTTTTCCAGCACTGATTATTTGTTACACTGTTTTTCAATCTTTCTACCTTACTGTGTTAGATCAGATAGCACCTATGAGAACTAGACACTCTAAAGTTCGATCGGATCCGTGGATCAATGCATTTACCAGATCTGTCAGGCGTGAGTGCAGAAGAGCCGAGCGTAGATGGAAAAAGGATAAGCTCCAGATTTCCTACCAAATAATGATAGATACCTGGGCTCATTACCAGAAAGTAGTTAGAGATGCCCGTAATAATTTTTTTTCAAATATTATTACTGCATCCTTTGGCAACCAGCGTGTCCTTTATCAGACCTGTTCTTTCAGCCAGTGACCACCACTCTCTTACTACCTCAATGCACTCAATTTTTGAAAATTTTTCTAGCAAAAATTGCTAGCATCCAGGCTCAGATTTCTTCTCCCTATGTCACTAGTTTTCCTGAACCAATCCTGCATCTGTCTCTTGATAACTTTGACTTACTTTCTTTGTCCTCTCTTGAGAACCTCCTGTCTGCCTTGATGCTGTCAGGTTCTCCTGTTGACCCTGTCCCTCCACACCTCCTTAAAGAGACATATTCTGTCACTGGCCCCCTTTTGCTGAACATTATTAACAACAGCTTATCCACTGGTGTTATACCCCGTGCTTTTAAACATGCAGTAGTTCAACCCGTTCTGAAGAAGCTTGGCCTTGACACCTCTGTTATGAGTAATTTTCACCCGATCTCCAAGCTTCCATTCAAAACTACTAGAGCGTGCTGTTTTTAACCAAATTATTTCTTACCTTGATGATCATGGTTTAATGGATCCCTTCCAGTTAGGCTTCCGATCCCTCCATAGCTCTGAGTCAGCTCATCTTCGTGTTTTTAATGACATTTTATTAACCCTTGACTCTGGTTCTAATGTATTGCTGGTTTTGTTGGACCTATCTGCTGCTTTGGACATGGTTGATCACGCTATTCTGCTGACTCGGCTGAACCAGCTGGTCGGCATTCAGGGGACTGCCTTAGATTGGTTTAGGTCCTACTTCTGTGACTGCAGCTTTAATGTTATGATGGGTAGTGCTGCCTCCCCCTCTGCAGCTTTGACTTGTGGTGTTCCTCAGGGCTCTATTCTTGGTCCCCTTTTATTCAATTTATATATTTTGCCCCTGGGTGACATTTAAAAAAAACGCCACATTGACTACCATTTATATGCAGACGATTGCCAGTTATATGTCTCTGTAAAGCCTAATGACTCCTTACAGCCCCTTGTTGAATGCTGCAATGATGTGAAGAGCGGGCTGTCAGAAAACTTTCTTTTGCTGAACGATGCCAAGACGGAGTCTATCATTTTCAGCCCTAAGACTTCTCAAAGTCCCCAACTGACCCTTCCTTTTATCACAAGTGGGTTGAAAACCCATGTCACAAACTGACCCCAATATTCCACTATCTCCGCTCCGCTCCAGTACGAACTCCGCAGCAAAAGCGGTCCCGTTGTAGTCAATCAGAGCTGTACCACCACTGCCCACCGTTCCGCCATCCGGCAAAAATAGGATGGATTCTATTTTTGCCTGACGCCGGAGCACCTCCACAGTCAATGGACAGAAATCACAACCGCCCAACAGGAAAGGGAGCAAGCACAACTTCCGTTATTTCACAATAAATCGATAAACAAAAAGTGTTCTTTGTTTCATATGCACAGGTCTAACAACTTTTAACAACTATCAATGGCGGTTGAAATTTAAATGCGCAAAAATAAGCCATAAATACAGTTTCCACTATCAAAGTAGTCACACTTTGTTGATCCAAACACTGCTGATCTCTCAACAAACAAGATAGGCAGATTAAACAGTTCTTTTCGATGCTTCTCCCACACAACGGGTGTTTGGTTCTAACTTCCGTGGTTATTGCTCGGACTGTATCACATGATCTCGACAATCCCGTGCATGCCTGTTTGCATACCTCAGGTCTCCACACCAGAGCAGAGCCGTTGTAGAGCGGGTATAGTATAATTTGAGTTTGGAAGCGAGCGGCAGCGGAAAGCGGGGGCGGAGCGGAGATAGTGGAATTTTGAGGTTAGGGGTTGTGATGGATGCTAAACTAAAAATGGACATTCATGTCAACCAGGTAGTTAAGACCTGTTTTTACCACCTGAGGCGTCTCTCTAAAGTTAAGCCCATTTTAAAAAGGCGTCATCTCCATTCAGTTGTCCATGCCTTCATTACTTCCCGTCTCAACTACTCTAATTCAGTGCTATATGGTATCTCCTCCTCCACTCTCGCTCACCTTCAGCTAGTGCAGAATGCAGCAGCTCGATTCTTGACTGGCACCAGGCAGCGAGAACACATCACACCGGTTTTAGCAAATCTCCATTGGCTCCCCATCCATCTCCAGATAGAGTTTAAGATCCTGGTTTTTGTGTTTAAATCCCTCAATAACTTAGCACCTGGCTACTTGTCTGAGCTCATTCACCCTTATGTGCCTACGAGATCCCTCCGATCAGCCGACCAGCACCTCCTACATGTCCCTAGCTCCCGCTGTAAATCCCGCGAGGAGCGTGCCTTTTCAGTTTGTGCACTGAAGCTCTGGAACCACTTGCCACTCCTCTTCCTCTCTTTGCCTTTTTAAGTCTCGTTTTAAAAGTCCCTTTTATTCGTTGGCTTTTAATTCAGTCTAACTTATTCTCTTTCTCCTTTTCTTTTTGATTTGAATTATTCATTTTATTGGATTTAGTTTTTATTTTTGATTGTTTTTATTGTGTGTTTTTGTTCAGCACTTTGGTTGGCTCTAATGCCATATTTAAATGTGCTATACAAATAAACATGGTATGGTATGGTATGGTGATTGACACGATTGGCGTCTCCAGCCAGGAGGGACCTTATAGGACTTTTGTAGGGGATTAACGGGACTCCAATCCTTTCCTCCTCAACAGATTGAACCCGACCATAGCACTTCAAGAGCCCCGTTGTTTCATCCTTGTTCACAACCAGGCGGTTCAACGTTGTAGTAGGGAAAGACACACCAGCCTGGGCGGCAAGGCATAATTCTTGAAACGCTTCCTCACGCTCCTGGGCCGTGAGCACTGCCTCCCACCGTGCTCCCTCAACAGCCCGACCCCTGCCACATAACCAGATGTACAAGGCTCTACGGACATAACCGGCAACCCCACAGAGTTTGGTAAGAGAGTTGAACCTTGAAAGATCCACCTGATTCATTAAGGCCGGACCCCAAAACTACTTATTCCTGTGGACGTAAGGAGTGATTGAAGGACACCCTTTCACGTCGAAGCGTAATGGGTTTAGACTTATCTTGCCCTTGTCCATGAGGCTGATACTTTCCAGGATCAACGGGAGTAATCTGCTCCTCTTCATGAGCTCTTGTCAAGACGGCAGAAAAGGCTTTTCTTTGGAGACGACTCACAACTTCCCGAGACCCAGTAGCAACTTCCACTGCAGACTTTACAGGCCACTCTTCTATTGGCTTGGATAGGAACTCTGGACCAATCTGTCACAAAGAGTCCTCCCCAAGCTGCTTAGTGGAGCAACCCTGTGTGACCAGATCGGCCACGTTGTGCTGGCTGGGAACCCACCACCAATCAGACACAGGCCCAGCCTTCTGTATCTCACCCACTCGGTTGGCAAAGAAGGTTTTGAACACGTAGCTTTCCCATTGAATGGCGCCTAACACAGTCTGACTGTCCACAAAATGGTACCACCGGTCGACCTCTAATCTCCCATACTTCAGAAAATGCCCGTTCAGACGGGCAGCAAAGACAGCCCCACAGATCTCAGCATTAACAGCATCTCCCTTCTGGTCGAGTGGAGTAAATTTGGCTTTGGACTCCATGAGTCAAATCTCAACACCTTTGGGGGTCTCCCAACGCAGATAGAGTACTGCTCCATACGAGTCGCTACTCCCATCAGAGAACGTGATCCCCCAGGGCTTCCCTATCCAGCCGGGTGGTGTAATACTCCTGGGGAAGGTGATGGTACGTAGGCGAGCATACTCCTTGAAGAGCACGATAGCCCTCCCGCATAGCTCATTAGTCAGTTGCTTATCCCACGTATCCATTGTCAAATTTCCTGCCTCTTGAAAGGCACTCCTGACAAGAATGACACCTTTCTGCTTCAGGGGCGTCGCCAGACCGAGGGGATCATAAAGCCCCGCCACCTGACTTAGGAGGATGCGACGGGTGAGAGGATTTCGTGCGTTTTTCTCCATGTTGTTTTCGGTGATATTGCGCATTTTTTTTTCCTTGCAGAGAAATTAATAGCAACAATGAGGAAAAACCTGTCTTCCTTAATAAGATAACCCACACCCAAGGCCTTACTGTCCTCATTTTGCAACTGGTTGGGCAGAACAATAGTCTCTGATTTGGCAGGAAAAACATCCTGCCCCCCACTTGATCCTGACCGCACCCAAGGCTTGAGGTAAAATCCCCCATTTAAGAATAGTCTCAACCCCCTCAAGGATCTTGCTCAGCCTCTTAGAGTCATTGTGGGATACAAGGATATCGTCCACGTAGGCGTTGTCTTCAATGACACGCCTTTCCGCCACTCTGTCAGCAAACTGCGGCAAACGGGCAGTTTCCCACATAGCTACTTGATCAATACAACCGGCAGGTTTATCACACATGTTCACTCGCACAACTGCATAATCCATGATATCATCTGTTGGAGAGTCTCTCCACAAAAAGTGATGCACGTGCACCTCTTGATCCTCCAGCCACACCGAATTATACATTTTAGTAACATCTCTGATCGCTGCATGTTCTCCCTCATGAAAGAGGAGCAAAACAGCCCTAATGGGGTTTAGAACGCCAGGGCCTTTAAGCAAGATGCTGTTCAGACTAACACCTTTGTAATTCTGGCTGCTGTCCCAGACGAGCCTCACCGGCGTGGTGGTTGAGTGTGGGTTCGGCGCCATCAAATGGTTTATCCACTGCACGGATCCTTTCCACTCATCTAAAACAGCCTTGGAAAGCTGGACAGTGCCCCCCCGGACAACATGTCGTGTATCTACTTAGCATAAGCTGACTTCCATAGTGCATCCTTCTCGAGGCCCTTTTCAGATCTCAGGAATGCTGCCTCCACAGCCTTGCAGTTGTTAGACAGGGTAATGGGGTCTACCTTCCAGGGATATTTGATATCCCAATGTGATTTGTTATTGTGGTCGTCACTTAATTTGAAGGTTAGACCTCCCCTGATGACTTCAAGCTCTCTCTCATCAGCGAGAGGCATCTCTTTCCCTCCAGGGGCACACTTCCCGCACCGGCACCCACCACACACAGGATTGCAGGCGGCCCCTATGCTGTCCCACTGCAGCCACTTGACAATCTCAGCATTACTTGTAACTGTTTTCCCAATCTCCAAGCTGCACTCTGGTTTTGGGCAATGACCATGTGGAGCTTCAACTCTCTTGGACTCTGTCCTCATGGAGCATGCAAAGTGGGTTGACGAAAGGCGTGCAGTCACCTCAACATCCTCGAGAAGACCAGGGTGTGCACCACTGACAGTTTTCCCCAGCGGACCATCCCATAGCACAAGGTCACCGCACCTCATCATCCTTTGGGGAACAAGACGGCCTTCCTGAGTGCTGATGAGAAGCTCAATCTTTTCTGGGCGTATCAACTCACCCGGATTGACAAAGCCTGAGAAGAACTTCTCCAGACGGTCTGAGGTCAAAACATGACCCACTTTGGCGATTGCCTCCAATCCATAGCAGACCATCTCATGTAGCCGCCAAGTCCCTTTCTTTGTGGCTACTTTTACGCTCACCAGATTCCTTTTTGTCTCGACCTTTGCTTCCATGCCCCCAACACCATGCACAACTAAGGTGATCGGTTCACCAGACAGACCAAGCCTATCCACGGCCTGGTGGGTGATGTAGTTGGTATCAGAGGCTAAGTTGATGAGTGCCCCGACCCAGTCCCCTCTCTTGGTGGTGATGTCCAGCAGCATCATGAGGACAGGCAGCTCCTTTGGCGCATTAACATCAATCAAATTTTTACCAGCACACACCTTCGAAGCCGTTTTGTTAATGCAAGCCTTCTGCAAAACCTCCAGCTGCTCCGGGGACAGACCTAGACCAGCAAACAAAGCCTCTTGTTCTTCTATCGGACAACGGGGTTCTCTCCTCTTACCCCCTTTGGTTCCGTGTCTGGTATTGTCCTTTTTGTCTGGGGCTTAAGACACAGAAAGAAATGGTGATCGGACGTGGCAACACCTCTTCTGCACTCCTCATTGCGACAAAAAACGTTTTACTACATGGGTCTTCATTCCCATGAAGGTCCAGACACCTGGGACACACTTTTGCCCTTTTCACATAAGCCCTTCGTTCTGACGGGTTGGCTTTTTTGAATGTTGTGCAGTGGTATAAACGCTTGGCATGACCCCCCCTCACCACATACGCTGCAAAGACCCTGAGACGGCTCACCTTTCTTTTCACTTGCAGTAGTCTTGGTGAATGAATGTCTTACTGGCTTCCACTCAGATTGGCAGCTCTGCCAGGGTAAAATTGATTGGAAGCCTGCAACTGTTCCAGTTGAACCAGAACTGTTTTCTGATCTCTTAGGAATTGCCAGAGTTTGTCAAATCGGTTCTGTGAATCAGAATCAGAGTCAGAATAAGCTTTATTGCCAGCGCTCCAGCGACCCAGAGCATAGGAACTTGACTCCGCAAACACAACCTGACCAAGGTTAAACACACACACACGTAGACAAAAACAGGTACAGGCAGTCCACGAGAGCAGCCAGAACGACGCTCATTTCAGTAGATGAAAAGGGTGTTACATGAGGATAATTGGGGTAAGGTAAAAAAGGCATAGCAGAGTTAGTCCCAGCAGGGAGTAGCTCTATTATACAAAAAACTCCTCAACATAGAAGCACGAACATCACAGTTACAAAACATCAGACTCCGATAGGGGGGTGGGGGGGGGATCCTAAATCCTCCAACGGGAGCTGCCGGTGTACAGCGCTCACAGTTGCAGTCAAACAGGTGGGAGGGAGAGATGAGGGACAGAGAGTACATTGAGTTTCCTGCAGGTTGATGACCTCAAAGCAGAAGTCACAATCTGAAGGCGCGGTGGGGGGGGTAGGTTGGGTCACAGCATCTGTCAGCATTCCTCCTTTCGTGGAGGTGTGTTGATGGCAGCTTTGGAGGCTGCCTTGGTGTCAGATAAGGATAAACAAGACTTTGTTTAGGGCAGACAGAGATAATTTTCCTCTCTGCCTTGGAGTCTATTAAGTGATCATTCATGTCCACCAGTGAAGCCAATTATACGTTCTAAACATCCCCACACCATCTGGCGACCCTCTCCGAGATGACATCCATCTTGCACACAAACACAGGCAACGCCGCGAGGACATTGTCCAGCTTACGGTTCACCTCGAGTAACGTCCCAGTCTGTGAGGTCACCGCATGGGCGGCACATTCCATGGGTACGGGTCACACTCCAATCGCTCCCGTCTTCCCAAATTTCCAGAAAACCAGATATCCTCCCACTCCAATCAGAAGAAATCCAGTGATCATCAGGCCGAATATCCACAAATCTTCCACCTCCTCGATGGACAAGTGAGAGAGGCACACGATTCGCCAGACCTTCCAAGAATCGAGTGCATATCCCGCTGCGAATGTCCCTTGAGGACAGGTGGGAGCCCCCTTCTCCGTTCTCATCGTAGAAAAAATCTTATCAATCGCATTGAATGACCAGTTAATTAAGTCCATTTTCCCAAAAAGAAGTAGTGATTTCAGGAGAAATGCAGAAAAGTGCTCTGTAGGCAGACAGGACAGAGAGCCTTGGGAAAGCAGATAAGGGAGCTGAAGAAAAACGGTCTGTACTCTCTGAGAGCCGGATAAGAAGATAAGTGGATTAACATTGTTGACACTATCACACCGGTATGAGAGCCATCTTTCCTTCATACTGTCTGGCAGCTTACTCTCAAGTGACCAGATCACTAACTGATTTCTTATGGCGTCTTCACACCCTAGGTCTAGTAGGTCCAACAATGCTCTCTCCACAGCTTGGATCAACTGCAAAGCCTCTCTTGGTTGATTGCTACGCACACTTGGTATTTTCTGCAGCTCCAGTGCAATGTCATCTGCTATTTGCGACACATCCCCATAGCAATCCTCCAAAATCTGGAAAACCTCACTTGCTGTGCGACAATGAGACAGCCAGAGCTCCCGCTTTACTGAATTAGCGACACTGTCCATCAGGTGAAAGAGCCTGCACTCAGGGCAACCTGTGGGATCAGCCAATGCTCACTCACTGTGCGACAATGAGACAGCCTGAGCTCCTGCTTTACTGAATTAGCGACACTGTCCATCAGGTGGAAGAGCCTGCACTCAGGGGAACCTATGGGTTCAGCCAGTGCTTGGAGTGTCCCCCAGTTATTCTTCCAGCGCCAATGACTCCTTCTGTCTCCACAGAATTTTGGCAGACTCAGGGGTGCGAGCGAAATCCTTGTTCCAAATCAACCTTGAGAGGAGGTAGATGTGCTCTGTCCTGCCCTGACACCATCAGGTTGCACAGCATGTACTCCTCGATGCTGCTGCGGTATTTCTGAGATGCTGAGATTAAACATGGGGTCCATGAGCTCCTGGGTTGATAGTTCCTGTGGTGGCGCATGAAGGGTTTCAGTGGGAGGACCCGTACCTTTAATACTGTCTTGTTTACTGCTATCTACTGCAGCACTTTAGAACGTAGCAGAATTCATGCTTCCCCTTAGCGCCTCATCAACTTGCGCTGGACCACCTTCTCCTTCGGCTGCAACAGGACCACTGGCTCCATCAGTGAAGGTGGTTTCTCCCACGTCAGTATCATCGACCTTGACATCTTCACCTTCATTACTAGTCGTCCCCACGGTTGTCACAGTCTGATCTCCTCCCATCTCTCAAGTGAGTAGCCACTACCACCATAGCCACTCTACTCTTCTCCTTGAGGTCCTTGAGATAGGTACGCATGGCATTCACTTCTTTTTCTGGAACACAACGCTCCCAGTTATGTACAAAATCTTCCAGTGCTTTTAATCTGCTTTCTACAGCAGTGAGCACTGAATCATGTCGATCTTGAGTTATTTGACCCTTTAGGAGTAAATCCTCTTGTCTAAATACATCTTTTAGGTCATCCTTTAGACTATCGAACTGAACTGATGCACAATAAGACCATGATGCATCCTTTAGCAGCTCTGTGTTCTCGTATTTTGTGCGGCAATCCTGTAGTTTCTTTTCTACCTCAGCTACCTCAGCTGCAAACCCGTTTGCATCTTCCTCCTCCATAACAAAAATATAATCGAAACTGCTGTCACAGATTTCACCATAACTGTCTTTAAGTGCTCCTAATTCGGACTTAAAGGCCCAATGTGTGATATTTCATCTTATAAGTTATCAAATTTCTTGTATCACATTCTCAATTTTTTTTTTTTTTTTATGATAATTCAAACAAGCATTTATTCTAAGCATTATTATTAGCTTTATATTTTAATATTTTAGACAAAAGAAGCAGACAGGTGCTCCATATGGCATGCGCCATCTTAAAATACAGTGACCTTTTAGGGACATACAACATATTAAGCTTCGCATTTGATGTTTGCGTTTTTAATGATGTAACCTCAAAGAAACAGCAGGGGGCAGAAGTGCGCCTTGTAAGCATGCAGTCTGACAAAGTAACTAAGAAGAAGAAGAAACTAGCCACACCGTACTTCTAGCGATGGAGGATCACACATATTCTACAAGCAAACTTGAGAAACGGGATAGTTTGTCTCATCCAAGTAAAAGAAAAAGGATTTTGAAAAGTGAACAAGACTGGCATCATGAGAACGCCGATCTTCTAGACTTTATTGCAGCTCTGCCTCTTCCTCTTGTGCGTGGGACGTTGCGGCTGGTTTGAGCAAATTCGGCTCCTTCATCTTGGGATGCTTGCCCTACTTCTGTCGCATGTCTAACACCTCTGCCTCTCTGTGCGCTGGCACACGTCTGTCCTCTCCCTCTTCCTCTCCCTCTTCCTCTCCCTCGTCCTCTGTCTGTCTTCACTGATGAACCATCGGATGATATCTGACTCTGTTTACGGAGAGAAAACAATTACAGACTACACTACCTTGTATATTTCCAAAATGGCAAATAGAAATATAACATTTCTCAAATAAAATGAACAAAATATTGTCATTTTTTGTAGT